>WOGL01000172.1:0-17915 GCA_015342145.1 Leptinotarsa rubiginosa | reverse complement strand
GTAAGGATAAGAAGTATTGGGTTCAAGTATAACATTAGAACTACATCAGATTCGACAGCCTGACGAAAACCAGGCCACCAAACGCGGGCTTCGATTCCAAGAATGGCATTAACCGGATACCCTGCGAGTGTGGAGAATCATACATCGGTGAAACTAAGAGGCCTCTGAAAGTTCGCATTGCTGAGCACAAGAAACATACACAGTGGGGAGAAACCAGCAAATCCGGTATAGCAGAGCATGTTTGGACTCATCAACATACCATCAAGTGGGCTCAAGCTGAAATCATCCACAAGAAGGAACACTGGTTTAGGAGAAAATTTAAAGAAGCCGCATATATGTTGTTCAAAAACGCATTTAGCGAAGCTAGCGTAGAGATACGCAACATATAGAAACCTCTAATCAAGCGGAACACGACCAACTCCAGCCAAACGATCAGTTCCCGCTAAAACCGATCAAGCGGCGAGAGGGAAGAGGGGATAGGTGAAAGCACTCAAATGACTTGTAAATAGTCAGATTTTGGAGGAACAAGTCTAGTTATCACCCGAAGGCGATTGTGGATACAAACAATCGAAACGTCGTGAAGTAACTTGATTTAGAATCTTTTAATTTTCAATTTTCAGTTTTTGGTAATGATTTTATAATTTTTATCTCTCTTTTTGGTTGTTGATTGTATTTTATTTCATTGCAATTTCAGTTTTTTTCATCATATTTGGCAATGGAAGTTCGAACTAATAAAATGCACTCTGAAAAGAGGAATGAAAATTTCAATGTTTTCTACCACTTTTATTTGTAACTAACGTTACTGCAGTTTCGTCCTATATGGACATTTTCAAACTAATACAATAAGGAGTTTATTGCACTCTGTCTAAAATTGTTAGGAACAACTCTAAAAACTGAAATTCATTCAAGGTGAAGGTGAAAATAGAAAAGAAAGAACAGTTGAAAATTCAAATCAAACAACTTTTTGTTTAAATTGGTAGGTTGATTTGTAAAATAAACTCTCCACGAACTTTTGAGCAAATTGTTAAGTGGATGTTTGCAATCCTCCCAAAGAAATTGGGTTCCAACTTGTCTAACAAACCAACCTACCACAATCTGATGAATAAATGAATTCAGATGTAGAGAAAATTTTGTCAAGTTGTGAAAAGAGTAAGACTAAAAATAGGTTCATTCGTTAAATAAGTAGCTGTATCTATAAATGATGTCGATTAAATTAACAGATGAAAATATAAAATGTATATCCTTAGTTTAACTGTATAAATAATTGATGCTTCAGAAAATTTTTCCTTTCTGTACAAAAATAGCGGCAATTGCAAAAGTATCTTCTGAATATAAATGAAAAAGTTTCAATGTCAAGTAATTGACGAAATATTCATTGAATATAGAAAAGGTTTAAATGTTTCTACTAATCTTTACTAGTATGAGATGTGTATTTCAGCTCTTTCCACTCATACTCCAACAGTTTATTCATCAACACATCATTAATGATCTTTCACCCAGTTATAACAATTGTAGTTGAAATATGGCATTAGGGATATGACAAATATTTTGACGCAACCAATTTAAAGTACGTAAATACTGAATTCTATTCGATTTTTTCAAGATTCACCTGAAGAAGAGAATCAGACTGATCTCCAAACGAAAACATCTCCGAATAATGATTTGAAAATGATGCAGAGAAGTGAACTTCCTTTGGAAAATGAATTGGATCATAATGGGAAAACAGACCTCGAAAGTCAAGAGCAAAAACATGAAGGTGTAGAAATGGTAGCCGTTCAACATAGTGTACTGCACAGAGATTCGGCAGGGGTATATGTGATTGCAATAGTAGCTGGAATTAGCGCTGCTGCTACGGTTGGACTCATTGCTGTCGGTATTGGTTGGTATAAGTACGTAATTTGCTTCTGATTAGTAATGAATATTTCAAATTCATATTTTAACTAGGAACCCATCCGGGCTCTGCACTGGTGCACTTGCTCATACTGAATATACATATAAACGCGTGCGATCGCTGCTAATAATGAAGTGCTATGGGGTGAAGCGCAGCCTTCGACGCACTATTCAGAGGCATGTGCCGCCAGGCCCCGGTTGGTATCGCCGCAACCGCTATGTCTCTGCATTTTGAATCTGTGATATCTTCGAAAATATAAATTTGAATTAAATGTTGTAAAGGGCCATATTGATCTATATTAAATGCACAATGTATTCAAGGTACTTAAAATTAATGATGTATTGCTTAAAATCGCTTCGTAAAAAAATAAAGGATTAAAAATGGTTATCCCTAAGAGATAGACGTATACCATCGCGGACTTTTTTGTAGACCTTTTTGAGGTACAAAGTACAAAAACCAAGGAGTATATTGACCTAAAGAAAAACCAAGGAGTATATTGACCTAACCAGCGGCCCCTAAATTTTCTTGTCAAATGGCTGGCATCAGAACCAAAATCGTAATTTCATGGTAAGCCCCAGAAATGTGTAAGCAATTCCTTCTTTTTGCTGATGGCAACTTGAAGGCATGACCAACGTAACGACCAATGCCATTTTCATAGTAGCCATCGTATTCTTGAAGAATTACTTGATCTTTATTCCATAATAGACAGAGAATCCTATGGTCTGGTCAGTTTAGTTCCATCTTCATCACCATCACTTCTTCCACTTCCACTATTGTCATCTTGATCCTTTTTCCGTTTGAAACGTTTTCCTCTCTCTCTCTCTCTATTGAATTCCACTAACTGGCTGACATGTATTCTCCTATCAGTCGCTAGATGGCTCTAGGTCAGTGTTGCGAAATGTACGATTACGATTATATTATTTGTAGTATTTTTTTCTTTTTTTTTCCTACAGAAAATTGTGTTCGATTGTACGATAATTTCGCTCGACAATAAAATGACGATAAATTACCCTAATTTTATAATTTTCAATAGTGTAGGTATTTTTTTGACTATTAAAATAGTGATTTCAAAAACTACACCTCACGATTTGATCTCCACACACTTTATTTGAAAAATATTTCACAACATGTTTCGCTAAGACATTAGCTTTTCCAAGTGATTTATAATAAATCACTTGTCATCAGCTTTTTCAAGTGATTTATAATAAATCATTATTTTTCAAATAAAGTTTGTGGAGATCAAATCGTAAGGTGTAGTTTTTGAAATTACTATGGATATTCATCAAGTAACGGCCGAATCAATCAGAAAAAAAAATTAAAATAGTTATTTCGAAAATTGTAATAAATTTCAGCAAACATGTTATAAGACACAAAGTATCAGAAACGATACATATATTTGATGTTTTACTTAAACAAGGCATCGATTAACAATAGAACGGAAACTTTCACAATAGGATGAATCTGTGTGAATTAGTTCCAAAGTGATGTTCTTATAAAGTTCAGCTAGTCTAGCCTTTCATAAGCTTCACACTAAATATGGGCTAATACCTTGCAAATTGTTTTATTAATTTATCAACACCTTAATAATTGGATTGTCTTTGATTGTGATAGTTTCATTCGCAAGGCAGGATTTCCCACAGTTTAAGACTCAGTTGTGGGAACGTTGCAAATCATTGTATTGTGGACCTGTAGCAATATTTTTACGTTATAAATAATTATTGTAGCATATATTTATTGATAAGAAATCTAAAACTGATGAAATAAACTGAATTTTAAATGAAAGTATTTCATTGTATAAGATATTTTCTGTTTCTAATTCGTTTACTTATATTCAAATTTTGAAATAGTTACCGGAAAAATGTTGTATTGGATAGGTAATAATCATTTTATTGTTAGTGTCTATAACCGTTTTCAATATATATTAAACTGACTTTTTTTAAATTAAAAATATTGGACAATATTCGTTCATGCTTTATAGAATTTATATTTTTCAGACGAGACGATGAAGAATCGAGAACTGATAAAGCAAAAAGACGTTTCGATTATTATTTTGATAATATCAAATCATTATAAAATATCTAAAGTGTAAAATAAAGCAACCTTTCTATATCATTAGTTACCCGCTATTGTATACCAATAAAATGAACTCTTTCTCACCAACCACATTTTAATAATAAGGCTCAATATTAATTATTGAAAGTATAATTTAAGTAGAAAAAAATTGACGATAGAGTACTTATTTTTTGTTTACTGACTTGTCCCATGAAAAAATGTATAACATGACACTCCAACCCTAATGCTTTAGCAACACTTAACCTTATTTCCGATATATCTATATATCGTTCGTTTTTCTGATCAATGACAGTTTTTATTTTCACCTTTTGTTACGTCAGGAACAATAACTATCTAATCTGTCTATCTACATTCATCTCTGTTTCTCCGTACTGGTGAGTCCTAGGAAGATAAAATTTAGTATAAAGGTGCGCACTCAGAAAGGATTTTCAAATATTCCAACTTGGGCGCCCCCGTGGGGGTAAATGGGGCGCGTTTACATATGAAAATTACTTTTTCATCGCTGAACCTCCGTACCGCTATATTTTTAGAGGCTGAAATTTTGTATGTAGGATCGTTTTATAATGTAGATGTACAACAAGAAAGGCTTTTTGAATACTCCAACTGGGATGCTAGCCGAGGAGGAAAAAGGAGCGTTCATAAAATAAAATTATCTTTCCATCACTGTTTATCCATGCCCTTAAGGATTTCCGGTAGGTGAATTTATATTTAGTATCAGCATTGCACCCGTGCGAAGCCGGAGCTGGTCGCTAGTTTCCTATTATGAAATTATTATATCCGTATCCGTTTTCTTTGAAGGAAGGAGTAGGCCTATCCAACATATAATTCATATTTGTGAAGAACGTTTAATAATCTTGAAAACTCTCTTGATCATGTAACTGTAACACCGTTTCATTAATACTTATAATTAAAAGATGCTTAATTATCTTCGAAAAACTATTGAAATAATGTTTTCAATATGCTTATATTTTTTCAGCAGGAAAATAACGCTTTGAATTTGATTATGGCATACACAAAATATTTTTCGAATATGGAAATTTCTGATAGTGATATCCAGCATAAAAAAAGTACACGAATCCTTGAAACTTTCTCGATGATTTCAATATATCACCTTTTTACCTATAGGTACTTGTAAATTAAAGATACTTGTGTGACATAAAATAACATTTTTGAACATGCATATATTTTTTCAGGGGAAAAAATAATTGCAAAAGTAATAATTCGTTAATTTTGGTCATTGCGATAATGGATTTGTGAGGTTGTGCATTCTCTTGGTGAAAAAACACTTTTTTCTTAGCCAAATGCGACCACTTTTTGCTTGATTTTTTCACCCAAACGTTGCAATAAGTTCGCATAATACTCGCCGTTGATAGTTTTACCTATTATTAAGATAGTCAATGAAAATTATCCCAGGCGCATCCTAAAAAACCGATGCCTTAACCTTGCTTATAAATGTAACTGTCTTCGCCTTTTTTTGGCACCGGTTCTCCCTGTTGAGTCCACTGTTTTGATTGTTATTTTGTCGCGGGTGTAAAGTGATGGACCCATGTTTCATCCATGGTCATGAAACGACACAAGAATTCTTATTTGTTGCCGTGAAACTTGGCTAAACACTCAATTGAAACATTTCACGATACTGTTTTTGCTCGAGTATGAGCAAACGCGGCACCTATCTTGCCCACAGCTTTCTCATGTCCAAATTTTTAGGAAATATACGATATACAGCATTTTTAAACGCTTACTGAATCTACTAGCTCGCGCACTTTCACTCGACGATCATTCAGTATCAGTTTGTGGATTTTCTTCAGCGCTTCTGGAGTCTTCATCTCATTTGGTCAACCACTGCGATGCTCGTCTTGTCAGCTCGTCCGGCCTCGTTTAAACTGTGCTACCCAACATTTTATTGTTGTTAACGAAGGAGCAGACTCACCCAGAGTTGAATCCAGTTCAGCTTTTATTTTAGTTGGGCTGAGGCCTTTCAAATAAAACCACATAACGATGGCCAATTTTCAACATTTTCACAAATTCACCAAAAACGTTCGCTATTGATGGCTACCTAACAAATACTAAACAACGCAGCGTCTCCAAACTTGAAACATATGCTTTATAGATTGTGTACTTTCTGAAACAATGATATTTTTCGAACAACTATCGCCATCTCTAGGTCAGGCTGGGTACTTCTGACACCACCCTCGTAGTTCAACATCAACGTCTTGTCGTGTTTCAGGATGTTATAATACTTATTTTGGAGTGCGCCTCTGTGAAGAGATTTATTAAGAAAAAATATGCCATATTATTGAACGTGAATTTTGAAACTTCATTTAAATAATATTTCCTAGTTTCACCGACTTCGTATCTCTTTCGGTTTTCGATTTTCCCATGCTTATTATATTTTGTATGTAGTAATTGAAACTTTGAACTATGAATATAAATCTCATATGTTTAATAAGTCATATTTTTCTTAACAATACACGTGAATGTATTTTTAATGCTTCAAAGATTTTTCTGTGAAAACCCTTTTGCATTGGCATGACTTACATGATCATCTTCTTTATTGAACTCTAGATGAACTATGATAACATTTGTTTTTAAAATTATGCTCATAATGTGTCGATGAATAATTCAAGTCTTTTTAAAATGCTTTCTAAGTAAAAATATAAATAGAATGAAATGTGTAAGAAAATCGAAAAGAAACCAGGAAAAATAAATACGTTAAGTTCTCAAAAATATAATTTCACTTTATAGTCTACCCAATTAATAATCCAATTCCCACTTTCAAAATAGCCACACACATTCAACATTTGTCATACTTCTTAAGAAGCCATTCAGAATAAAAGTTTCTTTTTTTTATTATTATGACAAGAACAGGAAGACGCATGCATCGGAACGCTTTAGGTGTCGATTTGAATCTAATTCTAGACCAGTTTCTCTTGACACTATGATAGTTTAAGCCAGTTTTTCGGAGAATATGAACGCCAAGGGTTGATGTTGTTATAAAAACCATGTACGCGGCATCGAAATTTGGAAACTGCTCGCGGTTTGTTGTTCCTGCTGAAAATATTCATGTGAGTCATTTGATATTGATTAAAGAATGGATTTATAATTACTAATAAGGAAATAAGTGATCAAAGTAATGTGATAATTTTTCATGAATGATTTCTAAGTTTTATTTTTTCACCTGTTTTATGCCTGAAACCTGTTATCCCAAATCTGAATTGATATACAGTGTTTCTAAAATTGTTTCCTACAAATGAAATGCTTTTTCATTACCGATTTGTCAAAAAAGTAAACTACCTTTAAATTTTCAAATATAGCAAAACATTTTTGGGAATGTTTGTTGTTCAGATTGCAAATGATTGTTTTTTTAACTTTATTAAAAAAATTTCTATATCGTCCCAAATTAAGATAACACACAGCAAATTAGGAAAACAACATTTGCAAGTGGTGCGAAAGTAAACCACAATTATATTTTCAAAAATAGAAAAAAATTGTTTCAGAAAATTGTTTGGATTGTTATTATTCACCAGTATCTGTTGGGGGACAACCGGAGTTCTTCGTCCGTTGCCTCATCGTCTTTGATATTTTTTACCGCAGTCGTAGACGAAACGTCAGCCATGAAAAACCTGCAGGCCACGGCCAAAAAAACTGAAAAATAACTTCGGCACAGTTACATCCGGTTGTAAAAGTTACTATATTTTTATGAAAATAGTTTTAGGTCGTGTATTGTTAATTCCAGTTCTTGCATAATTAGAAGCGATCATAACCTTTAAAGTAACGCAACTGAAACCTTTCTTCACCATGCAGGTTGCATCGTTTTGTGAGGCCGGTTGAATTTAATTTATCGCGCGATAACACCTAAGATATTAATTTGAACTGTTTGATGTAAAGGGTAATTATAATATGTATGACATGCTTGGGGTAAATAATGTATTTAATTTCGTGAGGAGTAATATCGTATCCGTCCAAATGGTTTTTCATCTATGGATTTATATATGAGCATTCTTATGAACATTAAAATGAGTTTAGTGTGCCATCCTTAAAAGATAGACATATTCCATCGCGGATAATAACTATATGTAGTGAATTGTTATATCTTGAAAGGATTAGGCAGCGTTATCGATGAAAGCTCTCTGGAAGCACCACTGACTCGACCTCGCATGGATAACGTCATTAAATTTTTATTATCAGCATTAAATTATCAATTCGGTATATCTTCGTAAACTCTACACAGAAAGTGAGTGAGATGATAATAATATGAAAAAGACTATTAAGATATTATTATTTTCTAACAACTTTTCACAGTTGCAAATGAAAGAGATATTTGTTTATGAAAACCAGATTTCAAAAAGCCAATTGATTCGAATAAATAATCTTTTAGATATTTTTTTTAAATCCAAAAGTGGCATATTAGAAACAAAATCTAAATTCAATTTCTATACCATATGCAAAATTTCAAAAGATAATAATAGATGATTTTGAATTTCTTACCAGTCTTTGTAAATTATATACATCACTGTTTAAAAATAAGACTCAGTAACTAAGTATAGAAAAATTCATAGTTTGGAGACAATTTTTTATTCCCGATATATTTTCTTTAAAATACACTTATCAAATGTTTGATTTTCTACAAAATCCAAGTAATGCATGAGATAATTTTATAAAATATTTGTTTTTGAAGAGGTAGTTTTTTTTTCTAAAAGTATAACGTTAGTAAGACAGAAAGAAATGCCATATCTTCAGTAAAATCTTGTATTAAGTGAAACTTATGTTTAATGTTTTTTTATCATAAATTGAGACTCCAGAATTACTTTCATGAAAATTTTTCGGAAACTTCCATACTAGTTAATCATAAAACACAAAATTTATAAATTAAGGGTTTTCAAATTGTATTTTTTGAAAATAAGGGTGGTTTCACGTTGAAACCATTGGGTCATATCTGATGGTACAAAAGGAAACATTTTTTTTATCGTTGGGACTAAGTCCGAAGATTCACGTGAAAAGTTGCCATCTGGTGGAGGAAAGCCATTTTTTGTGAATGAAATCAGTTATTCATTAAATACCTTTTTGCATGATCTGAAAAAAAATTAAAAATTGTACCTAATAGAGAAGTTTAGGACTAACTTATACTTCACCCCTATAGAATACTGCGAAAATTCAATACACTTTTCACTACTTAAAATGTTGAAGTTGTCGACTTGAAATATTCGATCTAGTACAACGTTTTCTCTGTCGCAATTCTGCCACTTTCTAATTTCTTTCTCCAATTCAAGTAGCCAGAAGTACGATCCATTTCTGAAGAGGTTTGAAATACGCCTCCCTCTGTATTTAAGAAGGTACGTTGATTCTTTGAGTTTACGCCTTTTAGCATGTGGTTCATTGGCAATAATTACGACATAAAGTCATAATTTTATGAATGAATTGAGTGCTTTTTTTTAATATTATCCAGATTTGGTGCTGAAGATCCGATAAGGCAAGTGCCTTATGGCGAAACATAAGATGTTCATCAGTGAGGATGACAGTGTTCCATGTAAGTGAAATTTTACCTCTTTCATTTACTATATTTTGTAGCAATCCTGTGAATGATATCTCATTCAATTCCATAACGGATACAAACTGAATAGAGAAAAGTGTTTCAGTGTTCACATTTGTTTCGAAAGTATTTCAATGTTTATACAGTGCATTTCTCTAATGCCCCTTCCCCTTTTATTTTTTGAACGGGTCAACTCAAAATTTTTATTTGAAGCAAAAGGTGTACGAAACTGATGTACGAAACTGAACCTGCTTCAATGTTGGATATACGACAGAGAATAATAAATATTTGTAGAGATATTGACGTTACTGTGTTCAAAAATATTCGGCGTGAAATATCGGATAGGCTGTTCATATGTCAAGAAGTTCAAGGCAACCATTTCGAGTATCTTCTGAACTGACCTCAGGCAATTATTAAAATTTCGCCATTTTGTCGTAGTTGAAGATATTGACATTAATATTCTAGGGTTGTGATGCATTTGTCAGGAGCTTCAAAATGATGTGTCACAAGACCCCCCTTTTCAAGATGGCCCCCAGTCGCCATCTTGAAAGTTTCATCTGTTAATTTCACTTCAAAATGAAGTATTTATGCAATTATTTCACTATACCAAATTTCAATTTTTTGAGTTGACCTGTTCAAAAAATAAAAAGGGGGGTACATTAAAGAAATGCACTTTATTGAAGTATGAAGTTGGAATTTAACAACTTTACTAGGTTAAGAATTGAATAGTATTTGATTGGGTCAACCTTAAGATTCTTTCACGGAAACTGGAACAGTATAACTGTATAACGGTATAACTGGAGTAAGTCTCAAGTGGTTTGAGTCATACTTAGCAAATCGCACTCAGATGGTCAAAACCACTTCATACTCAAATGAAGGTAAAATTACTTGCAGCGTCTCACAAGGTTCGGTTCTGGGCCCACTTTTATTTTTAATTTACAATAATGATCTATTGTCTATTAACATCCAAGGTGAATTTACTTTATTTGCTGATGATACCACAATTTCATGCCCCTAACAACCATACGTTGAATGAAGTTATTGAGAGTGACATCAGGAAAGTGAAATTTCACAAACTATACCTAAACGATTTGATCTCCACAAACTTTATTGAAAATATATCACAACATGTTTCGCTAAACCTTAGCTTTTTCAAGTGATTAATCACTTGAAAAGCAAGTGATTAATCACTTGAAAAAGCTAAGGTTTAGCGAAACATGTTGTGATATACTTTCAATAAAGTTTGTGGAGATCAAATCGTTTAGGTATGGTTTGTGAAATTATTATGGATCTTCATCAAGTAACGGCCGAATCAATCAGAAAAAAAAGGAAAGTGAAAGACTGGTTTGTCCCAAATCTCTTGAGCTTAAATTTCTCAAAAACATAAGTAGTGTCCTATTATTGCCAGATTCCAGCTGTGCATCTAAATATTCAAATTGACACTCCTAAATTCCTTGGTATGTTCATTGAAAATGATTTAAAATTCGACAAACATGTAGATAGTTTGAAATCCAAGCTCTCCTCTGGATGTTATGCAATAAGAGTAACTGCATTAGAGCTCGGATCTGCAGTAGCTACAATGGTTTATCATTCCCTCTTTGAATCCCATCTTCGTTATGGTATTTGCTTTTGGGGTGTGTGTTCTACTACATGCCTTCACTCAGTATTATTGATACAAAAACGCTCAATATGACACATATATAAAGATAATATTAGATTAGATATCACTTTATTTTCTACAGAATAACAATAACATTTTTTGACACTTTTGGATTATTTCTTGTAAAATAAATAAAATTTGGCAGCTGATGCTAATCACGTGACGTGTTATTTTGAAAAAAGTTATAAATAAAAATAATTCCATAAAATGCAGTTTACTACTGGCCACTGCAAAAATGGGCAATGGATTGAGATTTTCAATAAAAATGAACCACCACGAGTCTCAGTATCTTTACGATAAACATCAAAGAAATGAGGAAAAGTTCCTTTTTGTAGCCTACTCTCAGTTATACTTTTAATATCGTCTGTTTCCTGAATCTATGAAAGTGTCATTTAGGCAGTGCAGTAGTATATAGATAGAATTAAACAAGTAATTTTATTAACACATAACTCAAAACCGGGTTCTGCCAATTCAGTTTTTATTTTATCGTTCCTCGTACTATAATTGTCATATCAGTTCAGAAGCCGATATCTTAAATATATCGTATTGTTCAATTCACACCCCCTGTTATCATTTACAAGCGTTATCAATAAAATAACAATTTTTGTCATGTTTAACTTTCACGAGGAAATCCGATACAATGAAATTATAGACACGCGTATCCTGAAAACAACTATAGTAGGATATAGGATGTTTCTTCAGAGATAGTAACGTTTACTTCGAAATATGTCAGCACATTCCGAAATGTGTAAATATATTGCACGCTCATTATGATTGTTAATTTCCTATGGCCTAATTACTTGATTTATTTTAACTGCATTTTCTCATCATTATAGTATCAATATTATTTCCTGACCAACTCGTAAGCTTAAATTGTTAATATAACCCGACTTTTTGGTAGCACATCTTGACGAACCCGTAGAAAGATTTTATAAGTGATCGACTTTTTCAGTCGAAAGACAGAATAAGACAAACATTATTTGTCGTTACAGGTAATCAAAAACATATATACAAACATAAATTGAATTAACGGCATTGAAATAAATAGATTACTGACAATTTTTTTTTCCCCAAAGAAATGTTATTATTTCTAAGACGGTTCTAGCGACTAGCATATTTTGTCCGCCTATCGTATATTCAAAAAGAACTGGTAATGACGAGAGTACAAAGAAAATGTTGAACAAAAAAACAAAAGTAAAGAGCAACTAGGATAGCAGAAGAAAAAACGGAGAAATGTTGCTGAAACAACTGGAGCACTAAGAATAAAAAAAAAATCGCAAGACAAAATCCGGACCATATTGACCAAGTTGAGACACCCATCAACACTCATATCTGGTTGAAAATAGAAAGGGACATCGCCATAGTTTAAGTCTTGAGACGTCATACTACATAGCATTATTCAACAAGTCAAGTTACTTGTTAACTATTTTGAGTTCATAATCGTTCTTGGAAGATAAAAAATGGTTTAGGATTTACTAATATTCGTTTGCGCTGCTATAATATTGCCATGGGTTTGCAATGTACAAGTCAAAACTACGTCATATCAACGGTTTTCGTACGTTTCTTAAGCGTTGATTCTTCGGACCAATGTACCTTCCTATGACTTTTGTTGAAGGAATCTCCTGGTGTGGTTTTATTTTTGAAACTCTCGGTTATGGTGGAGATTCTCAATTACAACAATTATTTCCCAATGATATTTGAAGCCTTAGTGAATGGTTATATAAATCTTCCATTTCAGCATATTGAGAAACCTGAATTTTGTACTCGGTCTCACAAATTGAGTAAAGGTGCAAGTCATCTAATTGTAGCATCTGGTTTCAGCATGAAACTTTCAGTTAGTCGTGCTTCTTATTGTTCAATGGTGTTGAGTCTTGGTAGTCTTTTATTAAAAGTGAATAAAGTTAACAAAAAGTCCCTTATATGAAAGCTGTAATTCCATTACCATTAAAGTAAATATTTCTTCTTTATTCTCAGAAATGGGGGAAATCTGTTTCATGTTTTCAAGATGTCTCTTCTTTCCCGGTTATCTAAACTACTTTTCTCACTGGAACGTCAGCGTAAAGGTGGAAGTTGATGTTTGATTCTCCCCAGGATTACAACGAAAAGTCTCTAGTTTTTAGCAGAATATTAGACTTAGTCTTGAAAACCTTGCAGTCTGAATGAACGATTCTGATGAATATTTCAGGTTAATCTGATGTTTGATGATGTTTCGTTAACAAATATCGTGGTAAAATATACCACAACTTTATTCTCCACATGAACCTTTGAAAATTAATATTAGAAAAGGCTTTTTATATTTGAAAAGAATAGGTCAGAGCTAGTTTTGTTTCTTTTTCTTAGTTTTCAATAGAGCTTGTCACTCAGAATACAGTCACAAAATTTTCAAATCGATAGTGATAATGTGACGTAACGAGATATGAACCGCTTTTTCCTGAAGTATCAAATTTAATCTGAAATTTTTTTGATTTCATTTTCGGAATGAAAACAAAAAAGGAAAATGGGCCTATTGTCAAACGATTCTTTTTGTTACAGACGACCATCAAGGTATATGCCAGATGCCTACGACCTGATATCGAATACAAAACCCTCAGCATAACCTTCCAGACAACATGCAAAGAAGTTGTAGGGACGCTGTTGGGGAAATACAAAATGAAGCACAGAGATCCGAAGCTGTTTTATCTCTCGATGGAGGTAACCGTTCGAAAAGCTGGGGTGCGTACCCATTTGGCGCTGGATGAAGAGGCCAGGCCTGCTGTGTTGCAGAGCTGTCACCCAAAAGGAGATTCGAAGTAAGTAAATATAATCAAATTGCGGTTCTTGATTATTCTAAGCACGAAAACGTACCACCTAGATGCGATGAGAAAATGTTCTAAGCGATCTGAGGATACTAGACAAAAAATATACCCACCATATGATTTTTCAAAACAACCAGTATGTTATACACTATAACCAGTGATGTCCGTATTATACCGGAAATTTTAGCTCATATGAAAAGCAAAGAGAGCTTTGATCCCTAGTCCATTTTGTAAATTTTACCACTGTTGCAAAATAAGACAACGAAACCAACAAAAAACTTGAATTTGACAATTTATCGTCAGATTATAATATTACAAAAGCAAGCAACTATTTGTCAGTTGAGCAAATTTTTGGAGTCTTGGGAGACTCAAAACAGTTTGTTTTCAATGTATAAATGGTACGTTTTTGTCTTTATGCAGTGCACTTAATTGTTTAAAGTTGTCTTGTTCCATGTTATATATACATGGTACTTACTGGAACAATGGCGCACTATCTGCTGTCAGTCCCAGAGAGTGAGGATTGTCAGATTGTTGAGTTTCCTCCGTTTCTTTTCAGTTAAAGCGTGAACAGAAACTTTATATTAATATATTTTATTTGAGGATTTTTTTTTAATCAGAAAAAACACAGTATAATCGAAATATTTCTGTTATGGCCAAAGCAGTTATCTGACCAAAGCGTTATTTCTTCATTTTTAGAAGTAGGAATGACACCGTCAGCCCATTTCAAAATAGCTAAAGAGATTTCCTCTCCACCTCTACTAGCTTTCTATTCGTTCCACATCACGCAATGTACACTCTTATCAGATTAATCATAAAGTGTATAATTTAGAGTCCAAAGTTTCCGTTTATAAAAACTTAAACCATTTGCCAGCAAAGATGTAAGCAAACACTTTTGCAGGTCGCCAGTTAAAATTTTGTGGTTTGGGTTTATTTCAGCGATTTTCGTATCATCACTTTCTAGGCTGTACCTTTTATTTGCTTTGGAAAGGTGTGCTTCGTATTCAGCATTTAAGCTGTTTCTGTCTGCTTGCTCCAAACAGCTATCTGGAAATCTGTCCTGTAACGAGCCACATGTGTCTACCTCTGATGGCTTAAAAGACAGTTTGAAGTTTTTATCTTATTTTCATTTTGGAACAGTAAGTCCTTCAAGCATGTTATTTTCCTTGCGAAATTGCTGATATAATGCCCACATGGTGTTTTATACTTCTTACATTTTTTGAGGTATACACAACCAAGTCCTCTTGGTGTCTTTTACCTCTTAAAACGGACAATGCCTTATCTTTGTTATTTATGGGACTGGGACATTGTGTCCTATCTATACCATTACATAGTTCGAAAAATCTACATCAAGAACATTGTATTAAGTCAATTCACTGAAAAAATGGACATGGCGTCCTTTACCTCTGGGGCACAGATATAAAGTCAAGTCTACTTCTTGTTGACATCTCTTGTTAGTTTTTCCCTATGAATTGGACAGAATGTAATAACTGTCAATAATTTACAGAAATATGTAGCGTTTTGGCTATATGTTAGTTGGATACTTTTTCCTGTAGCGAAATATAAGGCTTCACCTCGAATAAAAAAAAGTATATCCAAACAAACTATAGATTTTTTTATTTACAGAAACGCGTTGACATCATAGAAAAATGCAAGGTTACGTTGATTTTTGACTGGAACAAAAAGAGATAACTCACATATTTATCACAAAAGAAATTAGCATAGATATTTTTACAAACTGTTTTCAACTTGATTTTTATGTATTTGTCAGTTTGGGGCAAAATCGTTCAACAGAATTTTGAAGCACTTATCCTTAACCGATTGAGCTAAAATTTTGCATACACGTTTAGTTTGGATGACAATACGTGATTAGCTGAGTGACCCCATTTTACAAATTGGCGGATTACCCAAAATGGCAGACTAGTAAAAACTAGTCGCTATGGTTACATGAAAAATCATGCAACCCCATGATATGGGTATCATAAGAAAGGGTTTGCTGAAGATAATACGAAAAATAACATGACGTTACTCGAAATCTAATCTACCTGAACTGGCCGGCTAGTTCTTTCAAGTAGCTTCACGATATGAGTATCAAATGAAAGGGTTTGCTGAAAAAAAAAACGAAAAATAAAATTATATCACTCTAAATCCAACATGGTGGATGACTCAAAATGGTGGACTAGTTTTGTTATGCAACCCCACAATATGGATATCAAGTGAAAGGAATTGCTGGAAAGAATATGAAATATTATATTATTTATCTAAATTTGATATAGAGGACTCCCATGGTGGACTAGGTTCTGTAATACACCTCTATGGTAGGAATATCAAATAAAAGGGTTTGAGTGAAAGAAATCAAAATGTCGGAGAATAAGATGACTAAGATTATCAGCATCCTCCAAAAAAAAGAGAAAATTGGTTGTGAATTTATTCAAATCAATTGCTTACATTACACAATTTATAAATCAATTGTCGCGAAATTTTCTTGTGCAAATATATAAGTTGATCTTGATATAAGTGGTTCTGAGAGAAAAAATATATGTTTTTTATAGAATAGGTGAATGTCGTGACAAGCTTTATATCATATAAATTGAGTAATGGAATGAACTGATGAGTTTCAAATAATTTGAAACTTATTTTCTTCTTCTCAGAGCATGCTGATGAAAGCTTGTTTCAAAAATGTTTTTATCAGTACCTACTAATTTATAATATATAATATCAAGCTGGACTTAGCTTGGTAGTATCTCATGAAACACATACGATGTTTTGAACTCATACCGTTTAAAACAATTTTTGATTCAGAATTTTTGTTTTCAAGGCACCCAAAAATTACTATACAAAAGTATTGAAGTATAAGTATTTGAAAGTACATTGATTTTTTACTACATGTTAATCTTCCATTCAATTTTTCTATTTCATTTCAGATTCTCTCTTCAGACAAGACGAGGAGGTTTAGTGAAAATCCATGACTCCGTCCTCAACAGCAACTCCCAATACAAAAGTCTTCTAATCAGTGCTCGAACGACAGTAGACGAAGTTATCGCTCTCCTACTCAATTGCTACAATAGCAAAGAACGGGTGGAACAGTTTTCTCTGTACGAGGTAAATACAGATAAGGAGCAGCAGAGGAAGTTACACCCGGACGACAGACCGCTGCATGTGCAGCAAACGTGGCTACCATCTCACTTGTGCCATTTCCTGATGAGACGGAATCCAGACTATCTGCCCCTGTCAAGAAGAAAGGTAAGTTTACCTCTAAAAAACAAAAATATTGAAACATTTTCAACAAGTAATATTCCTTTAATTACTATATTGATGTATACTTTTTAAGTGCCAGAAAATAACCAACCCATTTCAAATAAAATCACAGTTAGAAGTTGAAGTGTTATTTTGGAGGCTTTTCTGAATGAAGTTTTTGTCCGCGAGGGATACCTAATAAGATTAATTGCATAACTCTGTTTTTTATTATCACTAAAATAGTTATTATCTGCGAATTTTTTCGGTCGGATAACTTTTTTCTTCAGTTATATCAACTTCTCATCTCTAGTATCAGTCGTTGCGCCTCTAGAACAGCACATTAAGAACTCGCGTGCCCTTGGGCTTCAGCATGTGTTTGTCCTTCGCCCTCTTGTCCGAGGAATTGTCGTACCTCAGCCAGCAGTTGTATCCGACGTGGAAGCTATCGGTCTCGTATTATCCCTTTTTGGCCTTGTTGCCGTCGTGGTACACCACGGCGAATAGTTTGTACCTTTTACTTATTCTCTTTTGGAGACTGTGTTTTCGGCGATATCAGTATGGATCAATTTTCAAGTCGAATCCAAACTACAAAGTCTTTACAATCTTCGTGCAACCATCGTGGCTATAATCAATAAACTTCAGATGCAGTATGAGGATAACGAGATGTTAGATACTTCCAGGTCATCAGTTTTTGACGAAGTCAGTCCCTCTAATCTGTTCGTGGAGACGAGT
>WOGL01000170.1:0-17881 GCA_015342145.1 Leptinotarsa rubiginosa | reverse complement strand
GAAACTGCAGTAATGTTAGTTACAAATAAAAGTGGTAAAAAACATAGAAAGTTTCAATTCTCTTTTCTTCATTATGATTTTCTACCACGTAGTAACGGCTACATCGATCAATTTATTGAAAAAATTAGTTAACATTTATTTTGGTAACCAAATTCTTAGTGTGGCAATTTTTTATACAGAGGTATATAATTATAACTACACTAGTGTCACTTTAAATATGAACTTATACAATTTTGAAAGAAGTACTCACACAGTGCTCACTTCCTCAAATGCCTCAATGTATTAATATTTTTTTCAAAATAGAAAAAGTCTTATCGAATATTAACACTTGTTCACAAAAGAATTTGAAGCTTTAATAACTTCTAATTATTATATGCGAGCACTTTCGATGGCAGGCTGTGCTATCATCTTCATGGCTCTACTCAAACTCCTTGAGTGGAGCCATGAAGATGATAGCCTACATTGGCAGGTTTCATCAATTTCTCTTAAATTTCAGTTGCGGACATAAAACCTCCATAAATCGCAAATACCCATCGAATCACTGTTTGTCTCATGAGGAAGGAACGTCTTAAGATCGATATATTTTATTAACCACCCAAAATCCACCCAAACTGAGTTTCTTATGGCGCTGCGGGCCAAACTGCCGAAGTTAGTCAAGCATAACGAACCTTGAGTACACTTTAAATTCCTCTAAGAGAATCGGGAAGTCGGTTGTGTGTAAGATATTCATCAAGGAAGACGTTTTCGGGTCGACACGTTGGGGATTTAGTAGCAAAATGGGTTAAGGCTAATTGAAACAGGAGTGCTTTAACCGACCGAAGGCTAGTAAGCCTCGTTTCAAATTGCGTTTAGGCCTACTGGGATATGATAATAACAATGTTTAAAAAATTTGGGAAAGAAGAAATTAACTTCAAAATAAACTCTTTGCAACAATGCAACGTTTGGATCATGCACAGAAGTTTCAGTTTCATTCAGAAAAAATAAGTCCTTTCGAAACAAATAATTTCATATGAACATTGAGATACACGAAAAGCACTCTACCTATTCAGTTTGTACCCCAGAAACATTCCTAGGCACGTAACATTTGAAACAGTACTGATATGAAACTTAACTCTGAAAGCATATTCATAGTATCCTCCGCTTTTTCTTTCACAGCTTTAACTGTATCAAACCTGATTCTTTTTAATGCTTCCTCTACTTTTGGAAGCATCAAAAAGTAACACGGAACTAGATTTGGTGAATAGAGTGGATGATCTAACACAGGGATCATATGCTTGGCCAAACAACTCAACAATCTGTGCATCTACGACTTGTTCTTCCAGAACCCTAGTCGTTTTTTTCTGTACGAATACTAATACGGTGATCTTGATGGATGCGATTACCTATTTTCTCGATGCGTTCGAAGCTGAGGGACCTCCTGCAGGGGGATCATCTTTGATGTCTTCTCACACTTCTTTGAAACGTTTCACTAAAAATTTCATGTGACACTTGCATTTTCCCGACGAGTGGCAGATACACGATCCGATACAAACAAAGACTGTGCCCAACTGAGCAAGCTAGTGTTGTCCAACCGGCTGGAATGTGGAGGGGAGATGTGTGACAACATATAGCCATACTTCGTGAAAACAACTTGAATTGATGTTTAGATAACAAAAAACATCCCATTTTTGGGACAGTTCTTTCTTCAGCTTTGTTAATATTTCTGTCAGGAAAGAGTTAGCACCTGACTGGTAACTTTTTAATTTAGGATGTTCATTTATTGTTCAAAGCACACACTGACAAGTAGATTTCAGCTCCAACATGAATACTTCGAAACTGCGTTTTGAGAAACTTTTCAAGATTTTTCATTTGCATATTCCTTTGTGTTTGTGTGTAACATCGTGGGGCGTAATTAACGTGTTCCATAAATACATCAATGTTCATGTTAAGTGAATGAAACGTTCTTCAAATTTTTCTCATTTTTGAAAAACTGAAAATGACTTGTTTTACTTATATTCTGCTCTCAAATCGAGCGTTTGTTAATAGTGGGAATGTTGTGTGATAATTTGTATTAATGTTTTCATTTAATTTGAAGATATGATATTAAAAACTGGCTCAGCTTTAGATTCATGGTGATTCTTGGGATGAAACCATAATAAAATATGATTCATTTCCTTGTTTCGCGGTCCGTGCCATAGACTAGACTAGATGGTAAAACGATTTAAAAAAAGATTGAAGAACACGTGCAGCCTAACTCAAGAATATCACAGAAGTTCAAGTTATAACGAAACAACAAGTGTTCTGATATAACACATGATCTCATATGAGTAATTTCAGTTTAAAGGATTTTTATGTTCAATAATCCCAAAAGTATTCGCAATATTATCGATATTTATTATCTATCATTCATTATATTGTAACTTCCTATTCTTTTCTAATTACATAAACTCGATCTAAAGATACTGATGAAACCTTCTCAAAAATGGGAAATCGTGAAAATAGCAATCTAGTTGCACTTTATGCATATAATAAGCTTAACCTAGTTTCGGAACCACCATACACACTACACACGATAACGGCGGTTTGTAGGTTAGGAATGTGTGCGAAGTATGCAATCTAGTCGCTTCGATGGTGGCTATCAACCCGCATTTTAATGAAAACGTTTTTTCACGCTTCACCAATCGCCGCCGGCTGTGCAAAAAAGAACAAATGAAGCAGATTTCACCGAAGGAATAGAAACATCCAATCGTCATTAGACGGTGAAATGAGTAATAGATCAAAACAACAGTGAGAAAAGAAGTTTTTTTAATTGGTTGGAAGGACACGCGAAAAAATTTGATGCAATGGAAATTATTTGTTGGATTAGATTAGAGGAATTAGGCTGTGTTAACTTCACTATATCTTATTGAAGTTGATGCGAAACTGTAACGTTGATGAGGGTTCATAAAGATCTATAATTTATATTATCAGCCGACAAAGAAGATAGGAAATGTGTTACTACAGTGGTCTTTCAAAAATACACAAATTACTGATCATAGTAATGTGGTATATTCAAAGTGTATCCTTTGTAATTTATTGATTCATATGACACTACGAACGAAAAAGCTAGGCACTGATCATCAAATCTAGCTGTTGGAGTACCAAAATACTTATTACCAGACCAAATCATAAAAAGGGTGAATAAGAAGTGTAAAAAGTACTGGTAAATTATATTTGGAAAACTCACCAATAAAAATTTCATAGATCAAAATCAACTTTTCATTAAAAGATTCATAGAATATTTTCTTGGTGTTTGTCCAAAGCTTCAAAGAACATAATGACATATTTATGGTTTGACGACATAGCATGACTTACACATTTTTCATTTCATCAATACGAGAAAACAGGCTATGAAATTCGCCAAAGAATTTTATGTTTTCGTGATATTGGTAAAATCAAATGTGGCGATAATATACAAAGATATATCTAAGATAATTTTCTCTACACCTCAATCTTTAAAGATATATTTTTGTACTCCTGAAGATACCAACTATATCCGCAAGCAGAAACGTTGATCAACTGAAAAAACTAGAATTGCCTTCATCGGAAATTATGTTCTTGAAGGTAATGCATATAGTGAAGGATTTGTTAATAAAACTATTGAAGAAATTAAAACAACTACAACAACCACAACACCTCAGTTTTTTGAAAATGATGGATGATAAATTAGGTGTTCATGAAACAATAACACAAGTCGTTAGTTGAATATTCAATTTTGTGTTTATTATGTCACCCATTTTGCATCTTCCGATTTTAGTGTCACTTTTTTCCATACTATTTTCATCTTCAAAAAAAAATATGGAAACTTCCTTATTCTGCGATCATTCAAAGCTGCAATTGTCCTTCATATAATAATACTACGTCAATATACGTGCAGCTTTGACAATGTATTTCATAACATTTATCGGTGATAAAACAAAACGTCGTCATAACGCTGATAATTTTGCCTGGGAAAGAAACTCTTCCATTATGAAACAATACAAAACTGTTCTCTTCCACCGTTTACAATATGAAACTTCAATAAACATGATATGAATGAACGAGAAAACAATAGAAAAGCAAGGCATAATTCGTGGAGAACATGTCACAAAACCTTTTAATAGTAACGTCAAAAGTTATTATTCGTGGAGCGTGATACAATATCCATCAGCATTAAAAGACGGTGAACAGTATGTGACGTAATCAACCCTTATATTAGTCATTGTCACTGGTAGTTTATAGATAGAGAAGTAATGAAATGGTATGTTTTAATGATGCTTAAGCTGTGCGGGTACTGTTAGCATACGAAATATTGAATAATTTTATTTTTGATGTTGGACAATATTTATTTTTCAATTACGTAATACCAGAATGAAATTCATCATGTGATGGTTTCCTTAAAGATGGTAGTAGTGAAAGCAATACATTTCTGTCTCTCAGCTGTCTACGATATGCTTCCCAGCTCGTCACACCTACTTGACTTTATAAGTACAAATTATCTATATAACTCACATAACATTTCCATTTATTTGCGTAGATTTTTACAAACAAAAAATTTTAAATCAATATCAAGTTCTGAAAAGATACACAGTAAAATAAAATACGACAAAGAGTTTTTATTAGTTGTGAAAGATTGAATAAATGAAAATGATACGGTCCGAATTTTATTCGAGACAACAAAGTTAGTTGAATCAGATTTTTGTAAATTATTTTGAACTTGGTTTCTATACTTGTGAATATGAGAGGTATTTTAATAAGATTGAAAAATAAACTAAGTGTACTGGACTTTTCTGCAAATTTATCCAGGTTGTTTTAAGTTTATGACAAGTTCAATCGACCTTTTAAGCCCAAAATAAAATGCAAAATCTGTGCAAAATGAGTTGAGTGAAATATAATACATAAGTGCAAAATAGAAGAGGACCCAGAATAGAGCCCTGTGTTACACCACGAACAACGACCTGATGATTCGACATATTGAATACGAGGATCAAGTTTTTAACTTCAAATATTGAAACGGGTGACTTGCTAACGTTCAGACATACCCTTCTGAATTCTTATTGCCGAAAAATGGGTCTCCGGAAGTGAAAAAATGTTGACGATTTTCCAAATTTTTGAGAATATAAAATGTAGTTTACATAACTTGAAATGTTTCAAGGGCAGTATAACAGTAGCATTGCTTCATTAAATTTGCCCGGGCCTACAACAATATACTTAATGAGTTTAAGTTTTCGATGAATGATTTCAGTTAATTCATAAAGATTCGAGAAATCAAGTTATTGCTATTTTTGATGGCATCTGTTCGGATCAGAATTATTTTAAAGTAATGCCAAGAACCTTGAATGAGTACCACGTCTTATCTAGATCCGAGCCACGCGCCTACATCGTTTATGTCGTGGGATAACAAGTATTGTGAAGTAGCATTGTAATCTGTCCCAGCCTCTGGTGATTGAGATTCTTCTAGTCGTTATCCTTGACTCTGTGCTGGGAACAAAATATCAACCTGTAATTTTAATTTGTTTGTGTTTTAATGTCGCTTTGATGACTCACAAGAAACATATATATTTCTGCTAGAAAGGGTCAATATACCAATACTTGTAAATGATGCCCAAATAGTCTGTGAGAGTAACGTTAAAAATATGTTGGTCAACCTAGATGAATTGTGAAAAGCCGTCTCAAAGAACACATGCCACGTTTGCCTATTCTGGACAAATAGTAGGTAGTAGTGTATTCATAAACGCCTTGCTGAATAGTTGATTGAGAGGAAAAAACATTATAAGACAACTATGATAGTTCACGAAAAATCGAAAAACTGTATATCAGTTTTCTTTTAAGAGAGGAAATTCGGATATTGATATCATAGAGTAAAAAAAATTACTTTATGCAATATTTGTCGGCTTCGTATTTTGATCTCTGTATTTACATATCATTGTAAATTATGAACATCGCAAGAATTTCCTCAGAGGTGTTTTTCACCGCATTCCTTCGAAACTGATTATTACCTCTCATAACATGTTGAACAAATATACACCTTTGATCTACGTTTGCTTTTCGTAACTTTTCAAGAGATATTTGTACTCTATTTCTCGCAGGCATCGAAATTAGCACGATGGATTCTGAGAATAACAGCTACAGATGATATATCGTTAAATTAATCGCAGATTGGAATTTAAACTACGAAAGGGCCTTTTTGGTTTATGAACTATTACTAGGTATGTGCAGTACGAATCTTGAGCTTCGGCACTGAAAATTGATTCCTTAATTCATAACTTTACCGATTGGCGCTTTTTCCATATAGGAACAATCAAAACTACATATCACTTTTTTCTCAGTTTTTTCAAACGGAACACCATGTAAAAGGGCCAAATAGTTGAAAGACAACTATAAAGTTTACTGGAGGGTCATTTTAGCAACTTATTCAAGTGAAAAGGGTAAAATAATTGACATTTGTTTCGAAAGTCCTAGAAAAAATATCTTTTGATAACGATGCTATTTGTGACGTCATGCAGTTAGAATGACATTTGGTTTCACGACAAATATTGTGTTCCCATGCTGAAACGTATTCTGGTAATTTCATATTTCCAAATATAAGTATAATAATAATCGATATTATTGATGTATAGATTAAGTAAGCAGTATTTCACAAAAAACTATTTTCTTATGAGAAGAATAATGACAAAAAATCAAAATTTGTTCGAACTTAGGCAGAATAAGAAATGAAAATGAACTTCAGTTCCATGTTCAGAAAGTGAGAAATCTCTCAAATTCATTATTCATTTTTTGTTGTTTATGTGCCAGTTGTTTGCGGTATTATGATTTTCTAAATTGATATTTTGTGATGCGTTAAAAAAATTTGGAATTCATCTATAACCACAAGATGATGACTGATTCAAAATTGAAATTTTACGGTCCGTGTAATTGAGTTTGAACAACGTACTTCAAAATTGTTATTAGAGTGATTGAAAAAATTGTTTTTGGAGCGTTTCAGAAATGAATAGAACGCAGTTTATATTTGATCATGCATATAATTAGTTGTTTGCCTTTCTTTGAAAGAATTTTTATTTTCATCAATCGCTGGGATAAAGTTTTCCTAATAATTTTGTCCCAATGTGTAAATGATCAAGTCGAGATGAAAGCCATTCCAATATAACTAATGAAACAGCAGAAAAACCTATCGTTGATTAGTAATTCTTGATGCTTCTCAAATAATCTCATCAAAGAAAAGTTCTTCCTCATTAACTTATCTTCGAGAAAAATTTAATCAGGAAGTAGAGATTTCATTGAAGGAATTCAAACAAAATGTAAAAAAATCCAGTCCCGGTAATCCTGCTGAAAATATAATGAAAAGGCGTTGAGTTGCCTCGTTTTTTTTGTATACCTTGTTGTGTTGAAATATGATCGTTTGATTTTCACAAAATAGGCTTTCCAAATCATACCACTGATGATAATCGATGTTAGGTAAACTAATTTTGAATTCGAAAGAAAATTAGAAAATTTTTCAGTTAAGTTGTATTTATATCAATGGTAATCAGTGATGAAATATTGAATGAAATTCTCAAATGCACATGATACAGGATGTAGCCATTTTGCTTTCCATCTTTTTTTTTTAATCAACGCCCATTACAATTGCAAAATCGGAATTGGGATAAATTAACTTGTGATTAACACTAGAGTAAACATGTAAATATAATCACTTGTAATAGTATGAATGGAATGAAGCTTTTTTGCTTTCTTCCTCTCCATCAATAAACAAATAATGTGGGACATTTCCAAAGAAGGCAAGAAAGAAAGTAACTACAATAATAACTCAGATAGACCTATAGAGCATACACGAAAGTTTTTTCAGATACAAATCGGAAGAAAAAAATCTTTTCGAAACCACTCCTACAAAAATTTCACTTACATCGAACACTATCTTCCTTGGTGATGTACTTCGACGTTTCGGAATATTACGTCATCAGCACAGCTTTGAATAACATCACAAGATCAAGCACTCAATTCATCGATAATATTACGACTGTTTGTCACAGATGAGTTAAATCTACTCACGTTGTGATTACAGAACGTAAAGAAATTCATACGATTATTTGATTTAATTTCAATCATATGTATACTTTTCATTGAAAGGGGTTATTTTTTCAACTATAATTAGTATAGTAGATTCCGGCAGTTGTATCGCCAAAAGCATGCAGGAATTTATTCAGTGAAGAATCCTGCACTCACACCCGTCGGACATAATTCAAGGCCCTTCGTGGTATTAGCCAGAGGAGTAGTTGTTTTCTGATAGGTGTCAGCCTATTAACCTACTGCGTAGGTGAGAAGAGACTGGCCTGAACTAACTGTTCCTTTTAATAATATAATTAGTACTTCAATATGATCGGTTTTGATGTCGATAACTTGTTGCATTATAATAAAAAGTTTCAGATTGACTATTCTATCAAACTGACACGATTTGTTATTGTGCAGGAAGTTTGAGACATATGAATCTTTTGAATATCAACATCAAGTAGGCAATTTACTATTGTATAAATGACACAAGATCGTAGAAAATAAACCTAAGAAAAGTAATCTTCAGGAATTTTGGAATCATATTTTAGTTCAAATATTATTCTGTATTGTCGAGGCTTTTGTATGGTCGAAATTAAACAAAATAACTTCAGCGAATCGTGTCTTTTTGTGGGCTGGAAATAATACAATTGAAATAATCATGAATGTGAATCAATAACCAATAACTGATTTGGACACTGAGAACGAAAAAGAAGAACGTCCTGTCTATTAATAAAATCAAAATAAACAAGGTTTATTTCTTCTCAAACACATTGAGTACTCCTTGCGATTTATATCTTTTTCTCATCTTCCGCGTTATATGTATCTCAACGAAATGATAAAACTGTATCAATATTTGTTTAGATCCACGTTTAAAAATAATACAAAACACGTCTGGTCAATTATTGTATCGAGTGTGTTCCTTTCCCGTGATTCTAACTTAATCGCGACTGAATGCGTTTCGGTAAAATAAATATACCTGTCTAAATATGTTTTTGATCTACGTGGGATCTGGCTCGTAGGTCCACACAAATGCGTGGTTTACACTTAGTCGGACCCAATTAAGGTTAAATAATTATTTTCTTTGCATGTTGTTCCGTATACTTATACCTCGGTAAAACAATTGCTAGACACAGTCATCTTTTGAGTGGGCAACTAGTTCAAAGACGTATGAAAGATATGATCCTCACGTTCCCCTTGTTGGGACTTCTAAGGGTTGCACGCATGAGGAAACTGTTTGGGAGTTAAATCGATTTTAAAACGATCCCTTTCAGATGCTCACGCCAAACATCTGAAGGAACAATCTCTGACTTTTAACAAAACAGTTTTCGTAGTTTGTTTGAATCTCTTTTCACTCAATCGATATCTTTAATTCCCCGGAACCTCCAACAAAACAATTATCGTTGTAAGCTATACAGTAGAAACTATTTTCAGGGATTTTAAATAACCATGATGACCTGCATGCCCAACTATAGAAGTATAGTTTCACTTTCCAGGGATAATTTTGCAAAACCATGAAAGACTATCCTCTTTCCAATTATTGCTAACCCTCCATTTTCATTTGCTACAAACCTTTATCAAAAAGGTTTTGATATCAGAGTCACTATCATATTTCACCTTCCTCATGAAATTCACAATGGATATCGAAGTAAACTACTCCCACTCACCTCATTCTTCATAATGTCATATTACAAGTTTCAACTGTCCATTCGCACATCACAATCATCATCCAGGGAAATTGTATGCGGTTTTGAAGTCACTTATCTACAAATCTTTCGAACACAAATCTTTGGACACTTATTCTCTGCTCCTCTACTCGACTCACTACTTTTAAAATCCTCGAAATCACATTCAAGAGAACATGCTAATCGACAAATAGTTCAGGATTTATATTTATGAAGTCAACGGTAAAATGAACCTAAATGAATGATATTCAACATCAAAATGAAATTTGCAGTGAACCACCAAATCTTCAGCTGCCCAGAACTTACATAGGTCAGACTACCAAACGCGGCTCCAACCGAGCAAATGAACATGCCTGTCTCAAAATTCAATTCATCCTCTGTTCTCATCATCTAACAGACTACAACAAATTGAAAAATACACCCGACCCATTTAGTAAAAATTTTTATTTGAAAATATAAATAAAGCAACTGCTTTGTCAAAAAATAAAAATCCACGCACCAGTGGAGTGGTACTGCTGAAGAGCTATAGAAACAACTACCTACAAATAGGTACAAATCATGTGTTGTCATGCAAAATCAGCAAAAAATCCAGCAGAATAATAAGTATAGGCTTTGAAATCAATGAAAGTATCGATCATGTTCCTAAATCCTGGAATCTATTAACATATCTTTGACTTTGATAGTGTTGAATGAAATGCCTATACACTGAATTTTATTGGTTCTACAGTTCGTGAAAATATTGAACACTAAATAAATTCATTCTTTCTTAATTGTTGTGCCACATAATGAAATTATTTCCATTACTTTCATTTTCATGAAAGTTGTTAGTTTACCTATTTCTCATAAGAGTTTTGAAGGAGAAACTACTTTTTTGTCGACATTTTTTGAATTTTTTAACCTGCTACTATCTGAAAAATTGTAAAAATTGTAATGAAGAATATATTCTGGTAACTTTGTGAGAGTTTCTTTGGACAATTTATAAAACCGCACGTGTTTCTGTTTAGTAAACTGCCCATCGTCATCTGTCAATTTATATGAACTATTTTGCATTCCATTGTTCTGGTTTAGATTCAATCCTATGGTCCGAAGCAAATAAACTAATGAATCCAAATTTCTGTCGGTCTGCAAAGTGCAACTGCAACTTCATCAGCGCCGTACAGTTCGCTTCTAGTTCAATTTGGAGTTTGGAAGCGAGAAAAGTTGAAAATCCTCGGGTCAGCCCCAACTAGGTTCGAAATACACCACAGTTGCTGGATTCATTACTGCTTTTTTTCGTTTTATTGGATGGACCCACTCGTCCGATTGCTTGAGTTCATAAAGTTTTTTGTTATTAGCATGTCGGAGTTTGGGCTTTGAAAAAAGTTTATTTGGCCGTCGAGTAATCGTGATGTCCTGCTGATTCGGTCAGACATTGAGATATATACATTTTCAGGGAACGTAATTAGGAATTGTAATGGTGCTTTTGTGGAGCTATCGATATGATGGTCGATTTCCTTAGACAGCGGAGTAATAAATCATTTTCATGTCACTGATCCAGAGGCGTTCATAATTAAGTTGCTGCTGTAGCGACATAAACGGAAGGGTATTACCTACAACATTCACAAACATTTTTGTCGATAACGCTGGGTCAACATTTTTGAAAGAGCCTGGAAAACTGCCAACGAAAGAGAAAAAATTTAACAAGTTTCACGAAAAGTACCCATTACCTTGAAATAAATACATAAGTGTGTGACGTAATACGAGTGAGTATTCGTGACTCTAAAATTTTAAACATTGATTTCAGAATATATTTGTAAATGCCTTCAATTGACGACACATATCGCTGTAGTTTTAACACACAGTCATTACTATTATACATATACAACTACAATACCATATGCTAAAGTGTCAACTAAGTAATGCTCAGAAACAATTCATTGAAATGAAATACACTTCACGATTTAATTTTCTGTTTCCGAACTATTTTTTATCGTTTTTGAAGTAACATATTTCAGCGATAAATCTGTTAAAATCTGTTTTTCCTTTAACCAGCATGTCTTACTAGCCACGCCAGATCCGACAAGAAAATAAAAAATATTTAAGAAAATATATTAATTATGTTGCTCTCCATTGAATAACTGTTGATGCAGTTTCTTCGTTATCTTGAAATAACTGGCGCAGTCGGTTGGATACTCGAAAAGTCAATTCAATAAATGTGCACTCTTCCTTATTGTGATTAAATTGGCACAGAACTTCCATTGTCTTGCATTACTACTATGATTTTTTTAATTTCGTGAAAAGCTATTGAAATCGTTGTTGGTGTCAGTGTGATTGTTGAACTGAACGATTAATAGAATTAGTGCTTCAAACAGAAATGGCGTTGCAAGCAGTTTAATGGAACCAGCATCTTCTGATGGCATCGCTTCGGGCTTTTCCAAATATGTCTCACGTGAAGAGACTTGAATTTTTGGGAGGCTGCGTCCTGTCTCTGTTTGGAAGGTGATTGAATAGCAGGGCATATACTTTGTACTTGCCCGAATATGAATCCATATCGTCCAATTTTCAGCGTATAATACACAGTATAATGAAGGTCAAAGCCCTATGTCTCTTTGCCATGACCCGTCGACCTTCTGCTTCGTGTCTTCTCCTTGTTTTTCTTCGTGGATTATTTCGTCCAGTGCACTACCAGCATGTCTCAGCAGGGTTTCTTCGTCGATTTATCGTTAAAACGGCGGAAAACGAGGAAAAATTCCCCATCGCTATGAATAATGGATGCGGAAGAACATTAGCCGGTACAAATTGAGATCTGCGAAAGAACTTCCATTTGAATAAAATGTACGAGTGACGTGAAGGAAACGTCTAGTGGATAATTATCTGTTATCTGATTCGATCCGTCGCGTTTCCGTGATTTGAATGGAATGTGAAACCCATTCGGTGATGGTATCGATGGGTTTTAACGGTGGATTGATTATGGTGGTCGGTTTACCTAAGGAAAGACGTGATTTACCGGAATCCCTGTAGTACTGTTTCATCTATTTTTGTATAGTTCCAATATCCATTGATTATGTTTGTGGCCTTATGAACTTTATCTTATTTTTTCTCTTTGATGAGTTGTCAGTCCGCCTGCTTTATTGAAGAAACACCTCCAAAATAAATCTGCAGGCTCTGTCGAAAAAAATCTCGATTACGTTGAAGTAAATGCTGTGAGGATAACAGAATATGTTCTTCGTTTGTTGCCTAATCGTCTTTGAGAATATCTACCGCATTCGTAGACGAACTGTTGCATAGACAATATCTGCAGACGACGGCCAATTAACCCCGAAAATGGCCTCGACACTATTAACACCAACCTTGAAAGTTTACAGTCATCGATCCAATTAGAGTGATTTGAACTCTTTACGTCAGTTGATGAATTTTCTGATATTTTGCAAATAATTACTGAACTGTTGTGTTCATGTGAAAATCTTAATTACTGTTTTACATAAATCAAAACTGTTCGTGTGTCTTTTTTTTTGTAAACTACGACACGATTATTAAAAACGTACTCAAAAAAAATTTCTACGACTTTTTCATGTTGTTTTTTTACTGTACGCTCTGGAAACCCCTCTTTTTCCAAAAAGTTTCTTTCGTTTCGGAAGAAGTGCACATCAAAAATATAAAAGTGTGTCACTTCTTCCTAAGGATATTATTTTCAATTCCGACGTGTGTTTTTTTTCAAAAACAAAATACAAGCCAATCAAGTACTTTCATACAAGATTCAGTACATTTGAAAACCTAAAATGCTTACGCCTTTTGATTTGTAATTATTTTTTTAAATGTTTTCATCAGATATGTCCAACTGGCCATTTAATGCACATAATATGTGTGTTATCTTCGACAAATCATTCTCACATGACCATTTTAACAGAACAAAACTTCCCATTCAATCTAGTACTTTTTTTATTCACCTTCTAGTACTTTTTTCTTAAGGTTGCGGCAACACTGAATCCTATTCTTAAAAGGTTTCTAAAAGGTGATTGCGTTTTAAAGAATATATCAAGTGACTCATACAGTTTCATTCACTGTGTAATTTGTTATTTTTCGAGATTGTTGACCTTCGTTCATTTTGACTTTCTCAACGTTTCGGGGATACGAGTGTTTCCATCTTCGGGTGTTTAAAAATAATAGTTTGTGTTTAAAAATAATATTGTTTAAATAATATCAAGTGTTACGTTGAACTCATTTCTCAATATTCAGTTTGAATTACCTATTGCCACTGATCTTTATTTGATATTCAGTCGTGAATGCCTCCTTCATTAGCCAGCATCTGCGATAAGCTTTTTGAATGGTTAAAATGAGCTGTTTCAATATTATTTCGTTTTAATAATTTCATGGCAAATATTGACGAAACTAATCAATGCTATGTTGCTTACAAAGAGAATCTGATATTGGGGCTGCTCATTTGGAAGTTATTCATCTAGAAAATTATAATGCTTCTTTCATCTATAAAATCAAGGATCCGTTACGTGTTTTTTATTTCTCCCTTTGAAGGTAATTCCGACTCCGGCGTGAATTTAATCAGATTGAAAGGTTTTTAATTGTCTCACATTTACTGTGCAAAGCTAAAAACTTGATACAGATTAGTAGAAAGTTTTTCCGTTTAGTTTTCATTTACTAATTGGTTTATATGCGATTTAGTTTCGATTGGCGAATTTTAAAATCCAATTTATGGTTTCTAACCCTTCTTACACTTGTGAAGGAGGGTTTCTTCACTTGTTTGCTGATGTTAAGTTATGTATTTGCAAGCAAAGTCCAACAACAATATTTAATAACGAAAATGATAATAGTAATGTAGATGAAACCAAATTCACAGACCAAATTCGTTTATAATAATTTCAAGTATTTCTGTTTTCATCAAGTATATATTAATATATTTACTTTGTTCATCATGCTAATGATTTTCTTCTTTTGTTTCGAATATTATTATTTTTATATCTTCAAATTTGTCACTTTGTAGGTAAAGTACATACAGAGTGAAAAACAGTCATGCGACAGAAAATGAAAAATATGTGTCATCCTTGAATTTAACAATATAAGTATACCCCAAGGAGCAGTCCTGGCACCATCGTTATTCATCATTTATATGAACGAATTTACTAAATTTTCACCTAGAGCTTGTTTACAAAATACACGATGCATTATTATTGATCTGTGTCAAATCTGATGGTCATCATCTGTGAAATATGATACCCCCAAAAACTGGTTGACGAATCATTTGCTAATACTTCTGAAACTAGTTATATAACAATCCATGCTAGACAGAAGTTGTTCAGACTAGTTCTAGAGGTGATGACATATTTCCTTACAAAGACGCCGTCTATGGGATTTTCAGAAGCCTCGATCAAAGTTAAACGAGGCTCCCCAAGGCGGTCAGGTGCAAGGCCAAGCTCCGCGACATCGACCGCCGAACGAAATTGGTCCTCTGTCTTTCATTGCAACTTTTACTGCAAGGCAACTAAACTATATACATCCAACAAACAAAGTAACCCAAACAATGATAAATGCGTGATCAAAGCATGATCACCACGCACATTTGCATTTATTGGTTAAAACAAACAAGCCTTCTTACGCTGGCCAATCAGATTTAACTGCAATCGGCTGGCGGAATTCATTGTTATTGTGTCCCTACACTCCACCTATAAAATGTTCCTATCCCAGCCGCATAATATTAAAAAATTAAACTTCGATCGTTCCTTAGTGAGACTTTGTACTATCCTTGTCTGGGGATCACGTGCACTAAGCATGATAATGTTTTGGGATTCTCCATTGCTTGGTTGGACAGAGTATAGTTGAAACCAGAAGAAGAATAATGTTGTTCGGCGGTCGACATCGAAGCTTGCTTTGCAACTGAGTCTAGGGAGTCAACACCTTGTTTTGAGATTTTTACTAAATAGTTTACAAAACCATAACACGTGTTGAACTATACTTCAAATAATTATTAGGTTTTCGAGTATTTTCAATCTTTCGAATATCAGACTGTTGCCTATAAGTATTCTGTAACAATTTAAAGAATTTACTGTCTTAAACAAATTTATTTCCAACAATATTTCACTATCACAAACTAATTTACTTTCAACACTTAGCAACTAACGCTTAATTTATTTCCACTATTTGAATTTCTTGTTAAACCGCTCGATTCACTTTCTGAACTCAACTGCCCTCTTGAGTCGAGAAGCCGGCCTTATATATCGGTAACAATCGTTCTAGAATTCTGTAGTCGTTTCGGTACTCAACTACAGTTTTACCGGCGGTTGCCGACTGCATTCCTTTTGCGGTGATGTCATGTGTTTGTTCGCTGGCCGACATATCGATCAGGAACGGCTTCAGATTCGTTACCATATGTTTATTAGCTCTCTTATGAAGTTTCATTTTAACTACAACTGATTAATTTTTTTCTTTCTCGTTAGTTGAACGAACAAATTTTTTATTTCCATTTGTGACACATGGCCTTTATACTAATTTTGTAGGAAACATTGCGAATAGTTTTGATGTTTTCATTATGAATAATGATAATTTTCGATTTCTGTCAAATATAACAAACGTATTCAACTGGATATAATTTGGTAAGATTGATTTTTATAATATTGTATATTGAACAAAACGGCCGTCACATTAGGCCCATTAAGGTTTCCATATGGCAAAAGTGATTTTGAAAAATCCATGTCTTCAGTTATTAGGTTTTTGGATTTCGAATCTTCGATGAATTGATTTATTGTAACTAACTATATTATCAATTATTTATATTATATTATTTATTATTATGGCAGTACCCTTTTTAACTGTTTTCATTTCATCCAGAGATTAGCCGAAGATTTTTTCTATTTTTTGATAATCGCTGGTACAAATAATGTTAGTTCGAGCTTTCTGTTTCTCCATTCCTTTAGTTTATATACTACTTGGGTTTTTCGAGAAAGTATCGCACACCGTTTACACGAGTCTTGACGAAGTGAATGAGTGACTTGGTTGACGTTGACAAAGTTCGACGGCCTCGTCTGACATTCAACACACATACCGTAACAAATCAAGTTCATTGCTGCGAAAGATATCGAAAAAAGTCGACGTGAACGAGAATGCTGTCGATGTGATCGGAAACAGTTAGTTATTTATTACATTACATTAGCAAGTTATTTTTCCTCATGTCGTTGTTGATTTGACTGGTGTTATTGGGAACTAGTATATTGGTTCAGTGACCTTTGAGGTTATTAATTATTAGTTTTTCACCAAATAGACGTATTTTGAAGCAATCCAAGCACGAGTACAAACAGTAGATGTCTACAGGGCCTATTTTGGGTCTGTTGCCGACCATTCTAAAATACCGGTATTAAGGCTCGACGGGCTGGTCCCAATCTGTCATATCTGTCAACGTTATGAAACAATAATATACGAGGTATGTTAAAAAAATAACGAGAATTTTCGTTTTTTAAATATTCACTTATTCGTCCACATTATTGCCGTTGGCTTCAAACTGATCCCCATTAGATATTATTCACTTGTGCCAGCGCTTCTTCCAATTCTCGAAACACTTTTCAAACCCGATCTTTGGTATAGCCTCAAGCTCTGTCAGCGATGCGCTTTTGATGTCATCTTTGCTTTAGAACGACGACCCTTAGGGGTTCTTTTTGCTATTCTAACTGGGAAAAAGTAACACGGAGTCAGGTCTGGCGAATATGGAGGTTGAGTATTGTTACAGTATTGTTTTTGGACAAAAATTAACGGACAAGCATGAAATGTTTTTCCACAAATCCGGGCTTCATTTTTTCGGATTGCTTCACGAAAACGGCATTGAACTTGTAGGTAACGGGTGATTTTTCAAGAGGTATAGAATTTGATTTCCAAAAAAACCCAAAAAATTTGAAAAAGTTGATGAAACTTTCATTGGAATCGATAAAATGATCAATATAATTTAATGTTTGAAGATGATTTCATGCAAATGTTGTCCGCGGCTCCGCTTTAGATGGCCCATGCGCAAGGTCCAATTTTGTCACACTCTAACATATCGACCGGTATTTCACGTATAAATGCTTCAATGTTGGCTCCTAGAGCGTCAGTCGTTGCTGGTTTATCCCTGTAGACATGAGCCTTAACATGACCCCACAAGAAATAATCCAAAGGCCTTAAATCACACGTTCCAGGCGGCC
>WOGL01000169.1:0-18265 GCA_015342145.1 Leptinotarsa rubiginosa | reverse complement strand
CGTTCAAGGTTAGGTGACGTCATTCAAGGTCGTGTGACGTCTCAAGGTCAAAAGGGGTGGGGGGAGGCGTTCAGTCGGCATTAGCAACCTACTACCCTCTTTTTACTATATATCAGTACGGACTGTGGCTGCTCATCGTTTTGAGGTTCAACTCTGTAAACCTGGAACTTCACTGTTCAAGAACTCCTTCATTGGAGAACTGCGTGTATGTGGAATGAACTTTCTGAGAACGTTCCTCCAAATGCATTCAATCTTCAGTGATTCAAATCCAATGTGAATCGCTACTTTCGAACAAGCACCGTTCTGAGAGCGCCTCAAGAATTTTCCTGTAGTATTTGTATTTTGTCCTTGATAAAAAAGGTAGTTGTTAGGTAATACTAACCGGTAGTAGTTAGGTACTACCAACAGATAGTATTTAGGCCACTAACATATAAAAACACTTACGTAGTAATAAAATTTCGTCATAATGATCTCCTGATAGGACGCTAACTTGGTTATCGAAACACACGTCGAGAGACCGTAATTTTTGTTCTGGCGTTGGGAAAGTATTTTCAATAGACACATATATCTTCTTAGACAAAAGGGAAGTCTGGGTTTTTTTATCATTAAATTCTATTCAGTTACTGTCACCCGAATCTAGATGTTTTTCATATATACAATAAAATATAAAATACCAAGTTGTCAGTAAAGATGTGCGATGGCAACTGATGTTTGATAATCTAAATGAAAGGAATGGAAATGTGTGCAGTGTGCTATTATCACTTGCTCAGTTCATTGGATTTTTGGACAATCAAACGTAGACCATATTAAAGAGAATGATGGAAAAATGGGAATCCCTGAGGTACTCTAGTATTGATGATAATGGTATGCGAGAGTGAACCATCAATGGGTACTCGTAAGGAATCATCTCTGAAAAATCGAAAAGTCACAAACAATAATCATCTGATAAATCATGAAATCAAAATTTGAAAGAACCTTAAGCAGCTTCGGCGATCCTTAGAAACTCTGTGGAAAAATTTGATGTTGCTCTAATATATGAATTCTGGATCTACAGGGGATAGATCATGAGTTGGGAGAAATTCAGGTAAAGTTAATTCACAACAGATCCTCAGAGACCCCAAGATTGTGCATAAATATCCAAAACCAAGTAGGTAACTTTTGTACGAGGAGCTTGACGGCAGTCAAAATAAAAAGAGCTGGTGAGGAAGGACCCGATGAAATCGTGATTGGATCAGCGTACCTTCTTCAGATAGTCAGGAAACGCCATCAACCAGAGAAGTGGACGAACTAGTCTGCCAAGCAAACAGATCACAGCTCATAATGGGCTGTAATGCCAATGCGCACCCTCTGTCCTGGGGGAGCATTGATACCAATTTAAGATGAGAGTACTCACTGCAGTTTCTTATGGCAAACAATTTAGACATTTCAAACGTAGGCAGTGAACCTACATTCGTTAACACAAGGAAGTGGTAAACTTGGCATTAGTTATTACTCGTACGTTTATAAGTAACTATATTGAGAAATGTCTAATAAAGCGTATGAGGAGAGTCGTATAGATCATCGGCATGTCAATTTTGAAATCAGAAGGTTTCATACCTTGTTTATATCTTATCAAAACTCATGAAAAACAAACTGGGAAGCCTATGAGGTCGACCTGAAAACTTGTTTGGACCGGATGTGTTTTGTATAATAATAAATTACACAGACTCAAAGTCAACAGCGAACCGATTCACTAGGAGCTCTTATCTCTATGTACAACGAACAATGTCCCACCGTTAACCAGAGATCAAACAGAAATGTTTCCTGATGGAATGAAGGTTCGGCACGGATGAGACAACAAACTACACAGGGGCAAGGAAATCAGGTATCTGGGATCAATTGAAAAGGTCCCTAAGTGAAAACAACAAATCTCTGAGGAAGTTTGAGAGTGACTCAGGAACGCAACGCCATGTTCTAACTAAAAAGAAATATAAACAATTATCATACATTTTCTGATTGATTCTGATTGATGAAGATCCATAGTAATTTCAAAAACTACACCTCACGATTTGATCTTCACAAACTTTATTCGAAAATAAAATTTTTCAATTCGAAATTTTTCAATTTCAAAAAATAAATTTTTGAAATAAAGTTTGTGAAGATCAAATTTGACTTCAAATTGGGCTTGATTCTACACTGGGGTGAATAGATTTTTCATTTCAAATAGTGTCTGTCATTTCATGAACATGAAGTGATCAGCAGTTCTAAACATGTGACCATATTGAAACATGTGATCAAAAAATACGAACAATCCGTGACAAAAACTATGAACGTTGCACGATCCTATTTCTTTATTTTGCATTTCCCTTGAAATCCAATGAATGGAATAATACTGAAAGACCTTAATAGTTACCGAAATTATATTATTGAAAGAACAGTTTAGGACTAATGAATAGCGACAGCTTATCCTGACTTGAAAAGCTCTACTTATTATCATGAAAACGTAATATCGAAATGAAATAGTAACCTACAAATTACATACCACCGATGAAAGGATTAATTTTCACTGTGGCTTGGCGACGTAGCTTATGGTAATGTTGATAATAATCGGAAAACCTACCAGTAATAGCTCAATAAATAACACTTAATAGTTAATTAAGAGTTTTACATGGCTTTCAGTGAGGTATTAAATGCAATGATTATAAATAAGTTCCAAATCTGCCTGTGGATTTGCGGGGCGCTTAATTAGCCTCATTGCTAATTCCAGATTACTCGCAAATTATCAGCGAGTGTAACATGTTAGTTACCAGAAAAAAATTCGAGTTATAACGTTGTGGTTTGAAAAATTGACTACATTGTCCAATATAGAATGAGGAGCACTTTCAATATTCTCCATTAAATTCAACTCAAATAATAGTTACTCACTATTGAAATTACATTTTTAAGAATCATGATTGCAATCCGTTAAAAATTACTCGTATTGAGTATCAATGCTGCAGTGATATAATAATGCACTTTAAACTCGACTCAATATAATCATTTCACTAGATCGGTTTTGTTGAATTGTTCAATCCTAAGAGTTCTCCATAATTTTAAATTTCAACACAACGAAAACAGCTGTCAAATCAAGTGATGATATGGGTCGTATTTGCCTCATTCACAACATCATTTTATTGCGATCAAGTTTTCAACAACCTCTGGTGGTTCTATATAAATATAACCTCAAAACTAAGGAATAATGAAATTTATTAATGTTTATCACTGATTTTTTCTCTCTAATAAGAAGTGATATCTTTTCTGATCTCTCATGGTCGAGGACCATTCAGAGAATGAGATCCAAGCTCCTGATGACTTTACAGGCTCCATAGTATTCTGTCATCTAGACACTCCAGACTCAAAAGTCCACTGCCTCCCTGATGTTGAGGGAAGTGCAGCCGTAGAACGGACGATATCGGATGCGAACTCCCATGGAGATGCAGCATTTTTGGGTCTGAACATCTAGTTGATACAGCTCCTCTCGGGTCCATTTCACTACTCCGTAGGGGGAGAGTGAGATCGGAACGACAAGCATATTGTCTGCAGCGACATTGTTCTTCCCCGACAGTTTCGGTAACCAGATCTGTCGGAGTTTGTGCTGATACTTGCCGTAGAGAGAGTTCTGGATTTATCTCTTATGAGTGGCATTTTTCCACCCCGAAGTAAGTATACGTGTCTTCTACAACCATATGGTGCAGGTGCTATCAGCTGCACATCCTCTCCGTAGTCCCCACATCGTTCTCTTTTGAGATGGACCGTTGCACATTTGTCTATACCGACTTTCATAGCGATAGCATGTGTGTACTCTCCCACCACCTTCGAAGACTGATGGACATCCTTTTCTCCAGAAGCAAGAAGTTTGAGATCATCCATATACATATACCTTATGCATCCGATTTCCGGGGATGCCATAGTTATATCCTTGACTATATCTGACCGCAACGGATAATGGCAATATTGAGATGCAGAAAAGAAGGGGACTGAAGGAATCACCCTGAAATACACCCCTTCTGAAAAAGACCCACCCTGTTTGGACTCTAGCCTGACCAGATGTTAAGGTGAAGCGACTTCGCCAGAGTGCTATCAACTGTTCAAGGCATCTCACTACTATGTAGGGTACCGCATGGCATATTTATTCCTCTGAATATTGTTTTTGTTGGTATTCTCTTTCTTGCACATATCGATCATTTTTACAATAATAAATAGAACTGGCGACAGATATGATATAAGCAAAAACTCATTTCATTATCCCTGAAAGTAATCAGAACCAACTTGACAGTTGCACATTAATAGAATGCAAACTTTGCTGATTCAATAATCATATTTTCAGTTATCTATCAACAGGACCAGTTATTTTACACAATCGCTTAGTTTGCGTTGAACATTTTTCATCGAAGAAACCAACATCAAGTTCGTATAGTCTGTAAGAGAAATGATAATTTTTTGGCATAAACTGGGGCAGAACAAGTGTCTGTCCTATGAACACCTGTTGGAATCTGAACTGCTCCCCAAGACATGATATTCAAAAAAATATATGAGAAAGCCATCACAAAATATTGTTCCCAAACATTTTACTTCATGTGAACATTTTGAAAATTATTTTTCCTGCTATAAAATTTCTTCGTCACTGTTTTGAGGTGTACAAAACTAAGCGATTGCGTTCACACCAAGAAGGGAATTCAATGATAAGTCTACAAACTTTGGCTACCACGTCATCTATGGTGTGTCCAATGACTGTAACATTGCAAACATCGTTATGTGGCAGTGAAATCATTAATTTAAATAATGAATAATAATGGTCCCAAAACTGAGCCCTGAGGAACACCCAGTTTAACGGCATATTTATCTGACAAGGTGCCTCCATATTTGACTGACATACAGCGCCCCTCCATATATGAGCTCAGCCATCTCAATACATTGTTTGGGAGACCAAGACTAATCAATTTATTAGATAGAAATTACCATGACAAATAGTCGAATGCAGACTGATATTCTTACAATTTCATTGTGATGAACAATCTTTTAAATAATTCAAGTAACACTTCTTTATGAGATTTTCACAGTTTACCAAACCGCGATATGTGCTTCGCTTTTCAATAACTTCCTGACTGAATTTCAATTCATTTGTGCTTTATGTAATAACAGTTTGAATCATGCGATCTTCTATTGACGTGATGACTGATAATTTTACCGGAATTTAGGTAAAAACTAAATGAAAATTTTTAACTACCATAAAAGTAGACATGTATTTTATTTGTTTTATTTTCTAACAATTCAAATCATATGACCTTCTACTTACTTATTGACTATTAATTTTACCTGATCGAAAATTAAAACTTCGAAAAATAAATTCACCGACACATTACATGAATATTCAAGGAACTAACTACTAATTTCTGTATTGAAAAACAGATTCAGAAGAGAAACAGACTTCAATTTGGCCGGATGAATTCTTCTCCTCTTCTGTTCATAAAATGTTTTTTCATAATGTTTAATTTTTCAAATAATTTTAACCCAAACTCAGGTAAAATTATTAGTCATCACCTTGGTAGATGGTCACACAATATGAATTTTTATATAAAGCAAAAATTAAGTAGAACTTAGTCAGTATGAAAACGCTTGACGAAGCTAGTGTATAGCGAAACTCTCTAGAGAAAATCTCACAATAAAGTATTTTACTTGAATGAGTTATTGATTTTCATCAAGTATCAGTCAATTTCATCACATATCAATTTCTGAAAAGGAAGGAAGCAATCAATTTCAAAAGAAGTAACTCTATATATAAATGTGTAGATCATGCAAAGAAGTAACTTTCAGACACAAACAGGAAAAAAAGAAAGCCCTCCTGAAACAGCTACTTTCATATTAACATTGAATTACACGAAAGAAAAATTATTTCGAAACAAATACTCTTATATGAACACTGAATCATACAAAAACACCTTTACTCAGTTTGTAATCCAAACATTCATTATGGAATTGAATCAGATATCATTCACAGTATTTCTACACAATATACTGAATAAAAAGTAAAAATTTCACAGNGAACACTGTCATTCACAGTGGTAGACATCGATGTTTCGCCGTAAGACACTTGCCTTAAGGCTCTTGAGTACCAATCTGGAAGATTTCCACATTTTTTGGTAATAGAAAGCCAAAAACTTTCTTTCCCAAAAGTTAATCACTCCCAAAAATATAACCCTTTCATTTCAAACAAGATTGCTTTGGAAGGGATTAAATCAAATAAGCGAATGAATGTCATTCCGATGTCATCAATGACATGAATAGATCAAATTCATTCCATGAGATAAAGTCGTAAATTATGAACGAAATATGTGTTTTTTTATAATGTTATCCAGATTGGTACTGAAGAGCCCTAAGGCACGTGTCTTACGACGAAACGTCGATCTCTACCAGTGACGATGACAGTGTTCCATGTAAGTGTTCATTTAGTATATTGTGTAGGAATCCCGTGAATGATATCTGATTCAATTCCAAAACAAATTTTTGGAATACAAACTGAGTAAAGAAAAATGTTTTTGCACAATCCAGTGTTCATATGAGTATTTGTTTCGAAAGAATTTTTCTTTCGTGTAATTCAATGTATATATGAAAATAGCCGTATTAGAAGGATTTTTTCTTCCAATTTGTGTCTGAAAGTTACTTTTTTGTATGATCCCACATTTTTTGTATCAAGATAACCCAAATATATAACCCTTTCAATTTAAACAAGATTCTTTTGGCTGGAATTTAATCAAATAAGCGAATGAATTTGTGATGCACTGTGCATCATAAGTATAAAATTTATTGAGTAAAATGAGCGAATGTCCGTTTTTACTAAGTAAAAAAATCAAATTAATAATTTTCAATAGTTTATTATTGACAAATCAAGTTCATCTGACGATACTGGCAATTATTTCGGAAACAGGAGTTTCTATTCTCGTTATTGAGATAAAGGAAATATGATCCAGAAGTGTACAATTATTCTCGTCCCATAAATCTCTCACTTCAATTGCGATACGCCTTTTCCATTCCCCAAAACGCATACAATCGCGATTCTTCCAGAATAAATCAACATCGAACAGCATGCTTCTCCTGAGAGGTACTCATACCTTATACATTCGGATTTGTGCATAAATGAACAACATAAAGCACAATATGTTCCAAACAATGGCCGCTGGTTGACAGATAGACAGAACCGACCCACGGATCGTTGCTCGCCATAAATGATTTAGTGTAGTTGTGAAAATATGGAAAGTGGGTTGTCGTGTATCGGCAAGGGAGAAATGCTCGGGGAGTTCGGAATAGAACACTTATAAAATAAAGAAACTGATTACAGTAACAAAGTAAATTATTGAGTAACGCATGAATTATTTCTAGTTTGCACAGTCTCAAGACTGTTCTCAAAGTAACACAACTGAAAAGTGTGATAGAGTGTATTTTAGGTCTTTATTACAGTACCTTTATCAGTACCTTTCGATTGACTATCAAAATAAATGTTATGAAAGACATATATTGAAACGAAATAAACAATTTTTTTGTAGGTGGTACCAGAGCTTGAATATGATTTTTGTAAATGCCTGCTGAAAGCGTCAGAGAAACGTTGATTTATTAATAATAGTAATAATAATAAATCGGCTTTATTGATAATACAAAAAACAATACAAAGATAAATGAGAGAGAAAAGTTACAGGAGATTCTGGTACTCATTGGCGAAGTCTAGATGAAACGAACAAGCACCACTCAATAGATGCGAACATACATAAATCAAAAGAAACAATCAACAGTGATGGTATCACAAAAAGAGAAAATCAATAGATGTATCAGTTGGGGATTATCCCCTAGAGAGTTGATAAATCAAATTGATCTGTTGCTTATTTATTATTGATTTGTCCAGTAAGCAAAAATTGAAATTATTGAAGTATATTATTTTCATATTCGAAATTGAATTTCCTGATATTGAATATTTTCAATTGCTCAGGCAATGAATTGTAGAGTTTCACTGCATCGAAAAGAAATGATCTTTCAAACTGTTCAGTGCGATGTCGTGACATAGGTAGTTTGTTTTTATCTCTAATATTTATTGAGTGGATATCTACACGCAGAATTAGTTTTTGTATTAAAAGGGGAGAGTGGGGAAGGGTAACCTAAATGGTGAATCATTTTGAACTTTTTGTATTCTTTTTTTATCTGAATTATATGAGTATGACCCAAATATGAAGTTGAAGTGGCTCAGCACCAAACTATCACAAATCATTTTTTCACAGATTGGCTAAAAAAATGCTTGAATTTTCAACATGATCAGTGAATCCAAGGTCGGTGCCAAGCATTACCCCTGCTGTATTGACAGGAGATACAATGACCTAGTTCTAAGTGGAAATTGTTTTATGCAAATTAACGATTCCTCTGCTATCCAAAATGCACCTTCATTTTTCATTTGGATTGCCTTTCAAATCATGTTCACTTGATATATGATTGATCTGTTACGCCCCTAAAAAATATTATGAAAGGCAACGAATTGTTAGTTACAAGAAATGTTTTCGGAAATATGTTTACCACATCATTCATAGCCTTATATCTAGCCATGGCTTGCCATGAACCAGATCTACCCAACTTCGAGAAACGATAGTGTCCGTTATAGGACATTGTCATATCTTGGTGAACCCACCAATAATATCGCTCGTTTTCAAAAAAAGAAATGCTTGGACGTGGCTTACAGAATAAATAATAATTAAAAAATGTTATTGAAAACAATAAAGAAAAACTTCATTGTCGGATAAATCAGGAGTATATAATTTGACTTGTGGCTCTTGCCCAAAACTTCATATTGGCCAAACGGGAAGAACTTTTTCTTAAAGGGTTAAAGAGCATAAAAGTAGTTTCTTGAATGGAAATACCAATTCCACATTTGCAAACCATTTGCAGGACATGAGTTCAATCACGACTATGACGTGAATATCTCACTGCACTCATTGACATCAACCAGGATTTATTCCTGGCCACTGATGAAAGTATCCCAACATATCTGGTACTCTTGGATTACAGTAAAGCATTTACCCTAGATCATCATATTCTGTGTAATACGCTAGCGATGGAGCTGTGCAACTATTGAGAAGCTACCTCAGCTGTCGTACCCAACCACATGTTCAGATGGTCAATACTCAGACACCTTGCCTGTAACTCATGAAATTCCTCAAGACTCGATTCTTGGACCTCTATTATTTTCGCTCTATATTTCAGACTTTTATAAAGTAGGTAATAAACAATTCCTCTATTCACCAATATGCTGATGATACCTAGGACCATACCTAATGTCGACTTATATTTAAATCAGGCACAACATCAGAGATAATCATTCAAAAATGAATTCTGAAAATTATGGTAAATGGTTAAAAGAAAAGTTAATCCCGAATTAACCTGTGAATTCGGTAGTCGTGGCCGATAATGCTCCATACCATAATATTCAAATTAATTCAACATCCAACACAAATTCTAGGATGGCTGACATGGCGAAGTGGCTACACGAAAAAAGCATTATGTTGATCCCTAACATGCTCAAACCCGTATTATACAAGTTGATCAAGGTAAATAAAAAGCATCATATTAGATACAAATTTGATGAGGTTCTGCTTGAACACGGACATAACGTTTTGCGACTTCCACTCTACCATCCGGATTTGAATCCCATTGAAATCATTTGGGCTACTGTCTAAAACGACGTGTCCCAAGAGAATGTAACTGTCAAGTTGGAAGTTGTGAGGAAACTGGCGAAGCACGAGTTTGATCATTTCACTTTCGAGGAATCGCAAAAGCGTTGCCGACATGTAGTAGATAAAGAGCGGAAATATTGGGAAAATGAAACATTCACAGATGTTCAAACAGAAGTAAATCCAGTGATTATAAATTTAAATGGTGATAGCAACACAAGCAGCAGTGAAGATGAAGAAAATTTGTGTTCAGATAGTGACTGATTGAAGTTTATTTTTGGATAAGTGTATCATTATATAACATTTTAATGAACTGTACTACTAGCTATAATATTAAATGAAATATGAAAAAAAATTACAAAGAAGTGCCGTTCTATTTACTACCCTAATTAAATCTAATTATAGGTAGGACACTGGCCGGCAAGGGGCTTATCGTAATCCAATAGTAATTTAGTTGGGAGAGTCTATACCTGCGCCATGTATGTATGTAGTTTTTCTTCTATGTTGTAGATGTGTAATAAGAAAGAATTTTTAAATATCCCAACTGGGGCGCCAGCCGCAGGAAAAAAGGCGCGTTTATAAAATAAAGTTACCTGCTCATCACTGTTTCTCCGTGCCCTTAACTTTCCGGTGGGTGAATTTATATTTAGTATCAGCATTGCACCCGAGCGGAGCCGGCCGCTGGTAATTTCATCTAATATTTATCAGAAAAACTATGCAGAGTTTATTAAAGCATCAAAAACGCCCGGATGAGCTATTACGCAATGAAGTAATAGGAAAATATTACTCACAATGAAGTGTCAGCAATTTCCATGCATAATAATCCATCCAATTTTAGGCCACCTGAAAAAACAATGTACAACGACTCCTTTTACATCTGAAAAACTCGTGTATCTCAAAAACATTTTAATTTTCGAATCCAAAGGAACGTCTTCATCTACGTCATTCATCGCGTAATGTCAACAAAATTTACACAAACGTCCCTATTGTGAGGTATTCAACTGGCCAACCCAGTTATTTGGAATATTTAATGAAACACGACAACATTTTGCTTTAATGTCATCTACACATCATGTCTGTTTGTGACAGTACGGCCCAGTTGCGTAGTTTACAGTTGCATATAGGGATTCAGTAACGTCAACCATATTAGGCGTGAAAATATAGACAGGTAATAAAAAGAAAATTAACTCTCATTGGACCAATTATCATATCCCGTTTCGACCTACTTACACTAATACAACATTTGTTCTTTTGAATAATTGTTACGCTTTTCTAGTGATGTCATAGAAATCGATGATTTATAGGGTCAATATCATTCCCTATTAATGCGACCCATGCAACTTAATGCAACAACCGACTTACGTAAAATAACTATCTTCTAGACAACAGGCTTGTAATAGTAAATCACGTACCGAATAGGATAAGAAGCCAATTACGTACCGAGTAGGATAAGAAGCCAATTACCCACAAGCGAGTGAACACCTTATTCTCGAGGTGAGTAGGTACTATACTTTTTCTACGACTCACCGTCGTGTGAGGTCATGGCTTTGGATAATAAACTTATTCAGTCAATCAGTCAGAACTCAATTAAATGATTTGAAAATTGGTGACAATATTTCCTAAAAATTATTTTATTAGGGTTCATTTTTGTTAAAAGTTTTTGCTAAATCTTCGAAATAAACGAGAAGAACATTTTCGGAAAACGAAGTTGTTTTTCTTCTCTCTTCATCTCATAAAATTTACTAAATTTAACTGTATTTTTCTCTTGATTTCGCTGGGAGCAAATTATTCATCGCAATATTGGCTTGCTCGGTAAGGTCTGGTGGGGTAGCACGAATTTCTTGATCGTTATCATTCATTTTGAATTTTTACAAGATACTGAATGACAGCTTATAATTAAAACAAGTGGTTGTTGATTCACGGATATAACTAGATTCATCACCAACCCAAAACTGTTGAATAATAAATTTACTGAAAGTATGATTTTTATTTCGATTTTACAGAATATATAGAGAGCATACTTATCAGAGCAGATGTTATATATCTCGTCATTTTTTAAAATTTCTTATGGAAGTGGCCGCCATTAATTTAGAATATACGTGTATTCTAAATGAGCCATTACCTACCTGCTGTCAAACACGTAATGATTAGTTTAAAATAGAAAAATATCATTTGCCGTTAACTATGCAGAGAAAGAACACTATCCTACTTTCAAGTATCGCTCCATTCTTGAAATCATTGAAATCAGGCACATTGATGTGAGTAGACGTGTCTATCGGTGCTCCGTTATATTAACTATTAATCAAATTTGTTGATCTTTAAAACGTTTTTACAAAATAAAAAGTGGGAAAAAAACTATTCAATTCATTTATGCCCTTATCAGGAGTAGAAGTAAACCGATATCATAAATACCAGTGGCGCGCATCAACAAATTGATATGGAAGATTCTGAAGTGTCTATAAAAGATGTGTACCTGCTTCTGAAAAATGTGAATGAAAACTTAAACAAAAGAATCACTATTCTGGAAGAAGAAACAAAGAATTCGTCAGCAGCTGTCCAGGAAAAAGTGAAAGTAATTAACAACAAAGTGGAAATACTTGAAAACGAAAACACAATACTGAAAAATAAAGTTTGCAAACTTGAAAAATTACTAAAACAAAACAACTTAGTCATCTATGGCATCGAAGAATCACCAAAAGAAAATCAGGGAACGCTTATAGAAGAATTCACCAAACTAGCAACAACAAAACTGGATGTACATTTAAGTAAACAAGAAATCTGTAATATTTTTAGATTAGGAAAGAAAACTAGATATAGCAGACCTATACTATTATCGCTTAGTAGCCAGATAAGAAGACAGGAAATACTGAGAAGCGGATCGAAATTAAAAGGAACAAAAGTTATTATAACTGAAGACTTAACTGAAGAGGAACTGAAAGAAAGAAAAACCTTAGTAATAGGCCTTAAAGAAGCTAGATCTGCCAACAAGCTAGCATTTATACGGAAAAATAAACTGATAGTGGAAGGTGAAGCTTATACAGCATCAGACATAAAGAAAGACTTAGACTTAAATGAGAATAATAGTAATATATCTCCAACCCCAAAAAGGAGAGTTTTAAGTGAACCCCCAACACCATCTCCAAGGGAAGTAGAATTAGAAATAGAAGAGAATATACCCAATGACACAGATAAAACAGAAATTGTCAACCACCTACCTACAGAAACACGGATCAAAGGCGTAAAGGAAATACTACAGAAAACCTCAATAAAGGCACCCATCAACAATTCAGAGACCCCAAAAAAACAACTAAGGACAAGGAAAAACCAAAAGAGCTAAGACAAGGTGACTAATAAATCTATTTTTTTAATCTCAACTTGAATTTAGACATATTAATATAGTATACATCAAGTTACTAATTTATAGATTTGATGCTCACATTTTTTAATTTATATAAATAAATCTGTATACAAGATGGACCCATATATCAGGGATTACAAAAATGATCCAATTATCGCAAAAATCCTTCATGACCCAACTGAACTAAAATTCAAAGAATTCGGTGGATTAACGTGTATTCACTTGAATATACGTAGTGTAACAAAAAACTTTGATGAATTTTTGATATTTTTGGATCAGTTTGAACAAAAATCAGATCTAATCATATTGTCTGAAACATACAAAATAGATGACCTCACTATAGTGAATATAATTGGATATAAGGCATATTATAACGAAGGCAACCTGAATAAGAATGATGGTGTGTTAGTGTATATTAAAGAAAATCTAGATCATGAATGTCTAGTAAAAAATATTGGAGAAATTAAAGTACTGGAAGTGAATCTAAAGATAGAAAAACGAAACATTTCTCTTACTGCTATATACAGGTCCCCCAGCACGTGCTCCAAACAATTTAATGACAACCTCTCAAGGTATATCAAACAGAAAAATGCTATGGATATTAATCTCATCATCGGAGACATCAACATAAACCTACTGTCAGACTGCGATTTTGTTGAGGAGTACAAAAACATACTGAATACCGAAGACTATACATCATATGTAAACCAATGCACCAGACCGCATAGTAATACATGCCTAGATCATGTTTTTATAAAAACCAAAAATAGCATTAAAATTAAGTCATACATATTCGAAACAAGTATCACAGATCATTATACAATTGCCGTAACACTGAACCTGAAAAGGGATAAATACTGCCACAAAGAAAAAACAAAAAAATATATAAATTACAAAAAACTGAGAAATGATCTCCAATTTGAAACTTGGAATGAAATGTATCAATTAAAAAATGCGAATGAAATAGCTAACGTCTTCATGAACAAATTGAATAAAGCAATAGAGAAGGAAACGGTCACAATTAAAATCAAAAATAAAAACACTGGAAAGAAAAAATGGATAACGCCTGAACTTATCGAAAAAATCAGGGAGAAAAATAAGAAATATAAGGAAATGATGAATAATCCAAATGATAAAATAATAAAGGGACAATATTCTTCACTCAAAAAGAACTTAGAGAAGCTGTTGAAGTTGGCAAAGAAAAACTATTCCCAAAAACTGATTAATGATTCCCATAATGATTCTAAAGCACTCTGGGAATGTGTACATGAAATGTGCAATAAAACTAAATCAGAAACGGTAATACCGAATATTAAATTAACCAATGGTACACTTACAAAAAACACACTGGAAAAATGCAATGCATTCAACGAATATTATACAAATCTTGGTCAAACTTATGCAAGAAAAATTGTTGAACCCATCAATTATAAAGAAAGAACAAATAAGTTAGAAAATTCTATGATTCTTTTTGATACAGATGAATGTGAAGTACACGACGTGATAATGCAACTGAAAAATAAAAAGTCGCCTGGCTATGATGGCATCCAATCAGAGACATTAAAAAAAATTGTTAACGAAATTAAAACTCCCTTGGCTTTTTTAATCAACAAATGTTTTGAGACAGGATGTTTTCCACACATATTAAAAATTGGCATAATAAAACCTTTATATAAAAAAGGAAACAAAACTGACATGATCAGCTACAGACCGATAACACTAATATCTAATATAGCGAAAATCATTGAAAGAATGCTAAAAACACGTCTAATCAAATTCACTAATAAATACAAACTGATTGCTGATAGTCAGTATGGTTTCAGAGAAGGAAGGTCAACTGAAGATGCAATTCAAGCACTTACATCCTATATATACAATACACTAGATAAAAAAACTCCGGCAATGTGCATCTTCGTTGATCTTTCAAAAGCATTCGATACGGTAAGTCACTCCAAACTTTTGGAAAAATTACTAAATTGTGGGATTCGTGGAAGAACTCACGATATTTTTGAAAGCTATCTAAATAATCGTGAACAAAGAGTGAGCATTGAAGGTGAAATAAGCCAACCCAAAATAGTGACTTACGGAGTTCCACAGGGTACCGTCTTGGGTCCCATTTTATTTTCTATTTATTTGAATGACTTACTACGTCTTGAAACAAAAGGTCAAGTATTGAGTTTTGCTGACGATACAGCTATTTTGTACAAAAATCCTTCATGGAAACAGTTAAAATTATCTGCGGAATCAGATTTCTTAGAAATTGAAAAATGGTTTCGACACAACAAACTAACAATAAATTTCGAAAAAACTAAATACCTACCCTTTACGTCCTACTCTAGCAGTCTACCAAACATGGGTCCTTTGCACATCGGACAAAACTATGTGATACCAGAAACAGAATCGATAAAATACTTAGGAATTGTTGTTGATAGACATCTACGATGGGACATTCACGTTGAAAACATTGTCAGAAAATTGAGAGGTACACTGGCCAAATTCAAATACTTGAGGAACATCCTAGACACCAAATATTTGAAAATTCTCTACCATGCTTTTGTAGAATCACAAATATCATATGGGATAATAGGGTGGGGAGGGGTGAATGACTGCTACTTAAACAACCTTGAGACAATACAGAAATGGATAATCAAAATTATGCTACATAAAAATAGAACTTACCCAAGCGATAGACTCTACAAGGAATCTGGCGTACTTGATGCACGTCAACTATTTTGTTCGAGTATATTTGATAATATAAGAAAAAAAAATATTTCATTAGAAGTAGTGATTCATTCTCATCATATTAGAAATAGAAATATGCGCATAATTACACCTAGATGTGAAAAAACTATAGGACAAAAAAATGCTTCTTATCTGGGACCACGCCTTTACCAAATCATACCAGAAACAATAAAGAATATTAACAGCTTAAAAATGTCAAAGAAAAAAATAAAAGGTTGGATATTTGACAGAGGAAGAAATTTTTTTAAAGATTTTGTGAATCAAAATATTCCCAGATAGTATGTAATAACATTATAATCTGCAGGCACAATGTGTGTGTGCACACGTGTACGTACGCATATATACCCGTTTATATGTGTGTGTATATGTATAAATGTCTATAAGTTAAATATATCTCGAATTTGTTCCTGCACCTATATGTCTATATGAATATTCGTGTGCATATGTATATGAGTGTTTGTAGTGTTGTTATATATGTACTAGAACTGGAATTTTGTTACCTGAAGAGACTTAAAATATTGCACCCGATTAAGACTTCTACCATATATTGACTTAAGTAAACCCGATTGTGACACAATTTTATAATATACTTGTGCATGTAAATATGTATATGTGTGTATTTATATATGTATGTGTACTGGTGTATATGTATGTGTATATGTATGTATATATAACTGAACTATTAAAAGAAGTATCGAAATGTCAGAACATATCCATGCTAATATTTGTTAATCAGTGTATATAAAAATTGCTGCTTCATGTATTTTTCTGTTTTGTTTTTTTAACATTATTAGCTTCAGCATGGCCATAACACATACAAGCAATATTCATATTGCTTCCGTGTTGCCGCTGTTTATTCACAATTGAACTTTACTATGTAAAACTTTTCTTTTTTTCTGCGAATAAACATTATTATTATTATTATTATTATTATTAAATAAATGTTTAATGATCTACGAGTACAACATATAACAAGATAATTGAGTTGATGACCTCAGTCATATTGCTTAAAATAAATACTTATTATTGAATTCCAAAAAAAATATTTCCAGGAGAGCTCTAATCATCATTTAATCGATTACTGAAATAGTCATTGGATTCAAACATAATTACTTTGATTCCAAAGAAGTTCGGTTTTAACTGTATTCTTTTTTGTATAAAGTGATTCTTATTATATCAACCTAATTTTTCGACATTAGATTCGAAAATAGTCAATTTATTTCTTTTGAAAGATAATATATTTTAATTTAATTATACTTAAAAAACTTCCAATTGATTTTTCCATCAAGTAAATATTAAAAGTTTGAAACCTGAAGTAGAACATTCTTACAGTGAAATGAGTATATACCTGCCCAAATTGTTATTGAATGACGGAAGTATTGTATTTAGTATTATTTTTAGGACAGTGGCCTGGTGAGTTGACGTGGGTGGTCAACACCACTCAGTCAATCGAGCGATGTGCGAACCGGTGGTTCGAACCGCAAGGCCGGACGATCGATTTTCACTTTCTATCGTCCAACTCGTGTTAGGAATCACACATTAAAAAGTGTGTTAGAAATCACACTATAAAAAGTGTGATTCCTAACACAAGTTTCGACTTTTGAGAGTTGTCGTTCGTAGGGGGGCGACAGCTGGTTAAAAGAAAAACAGATTTTAACAATTTTTTCAACAGATTCCACTATTCTACTATTCCACAATTATCTTTCCACTCGGAAGAAGACAGCACATTATAACTGAATATTTGGCAATAAAGTTTTGAACAGTGAATAACATATAGTTTCAATGATTTTTGTAAGTATGACAAAATGTATGTTTTCAAATGATGGCTATTATTGAAAATCCCCTCGAAATTATTCTATCAAGAACATTTCTTATTTATTGAACTACTTAAAATAAATAACGTGTTAGTGACATCCATTTACATATAATTTTTCAGTATCTCATCAAAATTCAATAAGTTCTTATATTCAGGTCAAAAATTAAATTCAATTCTCCGCCAAAAGTGAGGTCATGATTTGATTACCTGAAGTAAACCTATCTTGTGAAATACGGAATACAATATATCATTGAATCGTTGGGTCCGCTTGATCAAAATATAATATTTTCTCTGTGTTCAAATAACTATGAAATGAAGGTCTGATATATATTTTCCTAAACAGATTCAAGAAAGTTCAACAAAAAGCATAGGTCATACCGAGAATGTTTATATTAAATTCAGGTTGGGTGCTAAATCTTATTTTTTATTTTTTTATTTGATCTCAGATTACACTTCCGCTAGACATTTTTTAATTTAGACATCTCATTGTATCATTGTTGACACATAACTTCGCTTCTTGAACGTCACAAAGGGAGTTCCTTGGTGGCCGTGGTAGTGGACGGATGTGCTGATAACGTCCGTCCACAAAGAAGGTACGTGGATGCCATGTGCTATCGTGGGGCTCCG
>WOGL01000168.1:0-17953 GCA_015342145.1 Leptinotarsa rubiginosa | reverse complement strand
ACGGACCAATATCAAATAGCATACTATATAGCTTCTTAAAATAATATTATTAGATTTACTGACTATTACATAAGGACACATTGTAAAAATAAATTAGATAGGCAATATTGTGAAATGTTTTTATATAGCGAAAATTGTTTTATATAAAGCTTAAAAATTACATAAGGACATATTGTAAAACAATAGATAAAGCAAATTGTAAAATCAATTTTGGGTCGGTATACCTGTATGATATACCTGAGTAGCATGAATAGGGTCAATTTAGCAAAGTTTTCAGTTTAATCCTGTTGAGGATGATCACTTGGTGATCGAAACACGTGTCGAGGTGTTAAAAATAACGATTTGGTAGTGGGAAAAACTCCAGTAATATTCATTACTACACCAAAGGTTCCAAACAGTGCATGATAAGTCCTTGACTTTTACAATGTGTCCTTATGTAATAGTCTATGAAAATCCAATTCTACTAGTCTCACATACATTTTACAATAAGGCAACATGTGGAATTAATTTTATATAGCTTATAATATTTCAATTAGATTTACCTGATTATTACATATAAGGACACATTGTAAAATTAATTTAAGACAAGTAGAAAAGGCAAATTGTAAAATTAATTTAAGACACTCAAGACGCAGGTACCTGAAACAGTATATAAATATAAATAGTATGCATAGGGATAGCTTTGTGAGTATGATTAGTTTGATCCTCCTCTTGAAGGTGATCACTTGGTGATCGAAACACGTGTCGAGGTGTTAAAATAACGGTTTGGTGTTGGGAAAAAACTCCAGTAATATTCACCTTTCAAATACCCAAAACTAAAACACACTACAAAACATTCATAATAATAACACTATGAAATATGACAGTACGGCGTAATAGAAACTACTCCAAGTTGTCAAGCTGATGGGGAATAGATCGAGAGAAACTTTTGTACCGCGTAACCACTTCAAATTCCAGCACACCCAAATTTGCGGATATTCAAAAGGGTACAAATAATAAACACATTTAGCTCTTCTGACGTTATGGGTATATGTTTTTTGGCATGAGCCTGTTTGAACATCTACAAAACCATTTAGCATACATACGCGATAATCAAAGTTGATCCGAAATAGCAAAGTTATATGAAAAACTCACATAGAAATAAAATAATTCATGTCGTGGAATAAATGAAACATAATCATTGCGGTCAAAAAATCCTTTATTTACAATCACTTTGCACTGTGCCAATAAGATAATTTGGAAAAATCGATAATTTAAAGTATTTTATTTCAAAATTGCGTAACGTGAGTACAAATTGGATACATTGATGAAAATTCAAAATACCTATGCAAGTTGTACCTCCTTCTGTGCAATAATCAAACAAGCATTTAAAGGAACTGTTCTATGGTACCGAAGATATTACCTGTAATATTACTGAAAAATCGATTTTAATTTCCTCTATGAAATGTTGCCCATCATCAACAAAAGAGCTAAAGTTGTATTGCGAAGAGATCAAATTAGACCCTTGTTATTAATTCGAAAAAATAAGACTTTTGCATTTTATAACTAGTGTAGAAATACTAAGAATGACCTATAAGAATCGTGGGACTGTTACACATATATACAGAAGATCTATCGCATTTTATATTTTATGGGACACGTACCAGTAATCTACGAATAAATCTTCAAGAAACGGGGCTCGATGGTATCTGCCCAATAGTTTTCGTAGCTTTCTTCTGTTCAAAATCAATTTCGTGAGATTTCGTAACCAAACCAAGACTTGGAAAGCCTCATATTACATATACATATTTTTATTACTATCGACCTATGGACGTTGAGTTATGGCACATAAAATAAAATTACGAAACTTCAATTGGTCATAGATATCGAGAAACTCTTCAGTAATTAAGAATACATTTCAGTAGCACGGAGATCGAACCCAACATTACCATCGACCGGTAGGCAGGTCGATAAGAATCTATATGCTCTGTCAAATGTTTAATTTGTTCAGAGTATTTATTAATGTTCTATATTTATGATCACGAACCGCCCTTATACCGAACAACTCGATAAATCTGTTTCGTAGAGAACGAATAGACGGCCCAAATGTACATTATCTCATTTGTTCCTCCCCTATCTCTATGATAGAAAATTGTAAACGAGTCAATCGGCAAGTGCACCTCAGATTCATATGAATATTTTATTGGGAGTGTCTATTCCACCAAAGAGGTGGAATATTGGATGTTTTTCAACTTGGTGAGAACGCTACTTAAATGTTCGGCAAATAACTGTACTACAACCTGGCCCAGAATTATTGTTCGATAAGTCGAACTTTATATAGGCCTGTTTTGGTTCTCTACCCGGACTGTTCCTGACAATCAGAAAACAGTCATCCAACTGAATACTGAGCATGTTGTCGCGTAAACCTTTTCAGTCCACAGCTGACTTACTGATTTTGGACGGTTCGGAACAGTACAAACTTAGAACCAAAACAAACCTTATTATTCGCCTATAAATGTTAGACAAGTATTTGTGAGAAATAATAATGTTACTATATTTTACATTTTTAATATTAGTTGATACAAAACAGGAGAAATCGTAGACATATCAATAGTAAAAAACATGTGTGCTCGGTGTTGGTCCCATTTTTGAGTGATATGTCCTATTTTTGATTTCGATTAAATACATTCGTTAATATACAATATACAATACAATTATATTTTAACTTTTGACTAAAATATAATTCACCACATAATGAAATTGAATTTAAAATTGATTTCTGTTTTCATTTATGAAAACACTTTGTATATCAAAATTTCATTTAAATCCATTTTAACAGATGTTTTAATTGCGAGGTTTGAAGAAGAGTGCCTCTTTATGGCAATGAGATGCTTACTGCCTATGCAGAAAAATATAAATGTGCATGCTAGCGACGAGATTTTGTTGCATGTGTGACATAATTTTCACTGCTCATGAAAAGGGTAAATAGCAATGAATTTCAACCATTGAGAAGCAGAATATGTCACTTGTCATTTATAGTTATTGAATATTAATTGATATACATACTAAAAGATTATTAGTAAAAAGCAATGAATTCTTTTGAGAAGCAAAATATGACACTTGTCATTTATTGTTATTGAATATTGATTGACACACTAAAAGATTGGTAGAAATTAAAATTTAAAAAAGGCTGAAGGAATTCAATTTTTTGAAAATATGTTCTACAATTTTAATGAACTGTCTATTGAAATGAATATCAATTCTAGAAAAAAAAATGAGGAAATTCTCTGTTACAGGAAGCACAAGGAATACCGGTACGGGCCAGAACCATAGAGAAAGTATATACTTTTCTATGGTTAAAACATCAATTTCTCTTTTTGCAGATAGATGTTTTTTCGATATTAAAACAACCAAATCTATTTCAGTGTAATTTGCATGAACATTCTCAAAATAAAAATCAATAAAAATATCTGTTTCGACTGTTTATGAGGTATTTTCTAGCCTAGCGACTTGTCATTTGATAGTTCTAAATAGTTCGAATAGAAATATGGTTTGATGGATATAGAGTTTCTATACGACAGAGACAAACATTCCTTGTTGAATGGAACTTCGAAATAAGAGTTGCAGAATTCCGATTCAACTGAGTTTCTGTAACTATTATTATAACAATCAAGAATCCCTTGGCAAAGTGGTGTTGCATCGATTTGGACATCCACGCAAATTCTATATTATTAATCTTTTTCAATATATAAACTGTTGAAATGTTACTAATGTGAAGTCGATTTCGTGAAATTGGAGATGTCATCGCCCTTCTTTACGATGCATTTGTGGTTCAGCCTAGCACCACTGATGAGACCTATAGCAGGTCGAAATCGCTCTATCTGGTGTTGAATTATAAATGCGTTGTGTTTGGGCTCTGGTGCCTTGCAGTGAAAGGCAAAGAACGAATTTCATCGGCGGTCGATGTCGAAACTTGGCTTTGCAACTGATCACCTTGGGAAACTTCCTTTATTTTTCATATTCGAGGATTTAGTTCTCTATCAATCTCATAGGTGGCGCCTTCGTGAGGGGAAATGTCATTGCTCTTCAAAAAATCTATCGATTAAAATATTTTCACACTTTTCACACGCTATGAAAAGTGTAATATTTCAAATTTTGAAGCATAACTAGTCGAACTACTGTCTAATGTTTTTTGTTTCAGAGCCCTTGAGAAAAGTATTTTTTCCGATCTGTTAAAAGTTCTGGATTGATATATATTTATTTTTGGAACACACCTTCATTTGGTCCTGTCGTCTGTCAACACTTAGACGTGACGCTCCGCCATTTGCTAAAGTTGCGCGTGTTTTACTTGAGAGATTACAATTACAAAAGGTTTTTGTATGTTTTGTGTTAGTTTGAATTTTATTATAGTGCTACAGTATAGTGAAAAATGAGCTCCAACATAGATCCTGCCAAGTTGAAAGTTATAGATTTACGCAATGAACTTTCCTCTCGCGGTTTGGACACCAAAGGAAATAAAGCGGTTTTAGTGAAACGTTTGAAAACTGCTTTGGAGAAAGAATTCGACAAAGGTAATGAATAATGTTAGCTACTATTCATATGTGATAAATTTGATGTGAGACAGTTGCACTTTGTTGGCAATAGCAGGATTTGATGATGGACAGTTTGTATTGAATTTTCCCTCCATTTTAGAATCACCATTCTTGCAACCTCTTCGTAGTTTTCCTCGGTATATATTTATGTAAATAAAAAATGTCTATATCAGACATCTGTTACAAGATTTTTTTTCATATTATGAAGTCAAACTTTTGCTAAATAGTTTTATATCAAGAGTTTTTAGTTTCTACTGCGACACCTAACTATTATACTAGAGGTCTATAAAATATTCGGCAGGAAAATTCACCTGTAAATTCGAAAATTTCAATGCATTTTGAACGAATTTGTCTTTACACAATTTTGTGTTAGGTATCTATATTTATTCATCTATTAATTCCCTGGTAACCTCCCATTACTACCAAAACATTTGTTAATATGTAGTACTTTCTTGTACAATCATTATTGTTTTCATAAATTATATAAAAATTTGCTTCATAAATGGTCAGGAGTATTTGTAGCTTACATATATTTTCCATTTTGGAAGATTGCAGCATAACCATCTTAATTTATAAGTATCATAATTAACAATTGTGAACACAAAAAAAATATCCATTTACTGTTATCTGGATACAGAGCTCCCACTTTTTTTTATAAAAAAGTGTTATTGGTCTTATATATTGATCGTGAATCTGATTTGCAGATTTGCCTGATACATCTATAGCAGATACATCCACTGAAGATTTGGATACTTCTCAGATCGAGGAGTCGTCTAAGAAAGATGATGAAGCACCTTCTGAAAAAGTTGAGGTAAACTTCTGTATAGCTTATATTTTGCGTGTTTTAATATTACCTTGTTATAGACAAAAGTCAACAAGGACGAATCCAAAACAGGAGTTACTTTGGACAAAACAAAAACACCAGATACACCCAAGCCCGAAGTAAAGTCTTCTCAAAAGACCTCTGGGGAACAGAAGAGTGAAGCTAAGAAAGAATCACCTGAGAAGGAGACGAAGCTGGTTGAAAAACCAAAAGTTGATACCAAATCTGCAGAAGTCAAGCCGAAACCAGCTCCGGCAAATAAAATTGAAAAAGTTGAGGAAACAGCAAAATCTCTGGAGAAGATGAAAACACCGGAAAAAGTTCAGGAGAAACTCAAATCTCCTGAAAAAAGTAAGCCAGAAGAAAAACCTGAGAAAATGGAAGAAAAAATGGAAACGGATACATCTGAAACTAAAGTTGGCGACAAGTCCACCACATCTTCAAAGATTGAATCTGTTTCTCCATTGGAAAAAGTGGATAAGGAAAAAGATAACAAAGAGGTAATTTTGTAAAGATTTTTATTTTTGATGATATTTTTTTACACAATAATCAAAAACTAATTTTCAAATGTTATTTGTTATAAAAGGCTAATGATGAGACTTCACAGAAGCAGGAGAATCCTCCAGAGAAAATGGAAATAGGTGAAGAGGATGCCAAAGTAAAGGATTCAAAATCAACAAATGGATCTGAGCAGAAAGGAGAGAAAAGAAAGAGGAGTTCAGATTCTCCTCAACGGTCACAGCGTAGAAGAAGTAGATCTCCTGTCAGGGAAAATGAACCTGCTATTGACAATTCCATTATCCAATTGAGCTGGTGTGAGTAGCTTCACTGATTTTCTCTTTTTTTTTAGTGCACCAAAAATTACATTTCATGTTCAGTCACAATTACACATTTGGAAATTTTTGAAAAATATGAAATTGACATACAAAAAAAAATTATTCATATCCCACAAAAAAATTATCTAAAGAAAGAAGAAACTCACCATGAAACAATTATTTTAAAACACTATTATTATTATTATTTTCCTTTTCAAATATTTCAGATGATTCTGATCTCCATCTTCAAATTGATGACAAGACATTTTTATCAGCAAAACCGATGACGGATGGTGTTTTTGGATATGCTTGGGCAGGAGTCAGAGGCACTCACGGTGTTCAAACAGGAAAGGTATCTTTTGCATATTTCATTTAATGAAGAAAAAATGTTTCATAAAATGAATATTTCATAAAGAAAGGTTGAATTATCACATTGTAATGATGCCTGTCACAATACGTGAGAAGTAATTATTGATCCAGTCTAAAATTTAAAATGTCAACTGTGAAAAACTCGAGAATAACATATTGTGATTAGGTTTTGGCAAAGATTGGTCTCGTTATAAATAAATAAATTAGAGTCAAATGTGAATTTGTCAATAGTCAACTGCAATTGGGACAGTAAGTTCATACATGAATAAATAATTTTCAGGTATTCTACGAATTGAAATTAACAGAGGAAATCAAATGGGAAGATGATTTTTCCAAGCAACCAGAAAAGAAAAATCATAACAAAAGAAATTATAATAAGAAAAATGCAGAAAATAAAACATCCGATCTAGAAAAGGCTGGGAAAAATGTGGAATCCAATACTAAGGAAGAAAAAATGAAAGAAACTTCGGCGGAAACAAAAGAAAAAAAAGCTGAAGAAGAAAAAACTGTAGATGCAACCAAAGAAAAGGAAGGTGGCAATGAATCCGAAGAAAATTCAACAGATAAATGTGAAGACACCAAATCAAAAGAAGAAACGGCTCAAGAATCGAAAGAAGAAACGGCTCAAGAATCGAAAGAAGAAACGGCTCAAGAATCGAAAGAAGAAACGTCTCAAGAAGTTACGGCTGACGAGAAGATGGAAACGGATGAGGTCAAATCGGAGAATGCTGAAAGTGATTCTAAAGTAAAAGACAATAAGGTTGAGATTTCGGAACCTATTCCTTCGCATGTTTTGAGAGTAGGGTGGTCTTTACTGAACTGCAGTTTGCAACTGGGCGAAGAAAAATTTTCCTATGGTTATGAATCGTCAGGAAGATTTGTGACTGATAAGAAATTTGTCGATTATGGTATCAAATTTGGAGCTGGAGATGTTGTTGGCACATTTCTGGTAAGTTTTGGTGAACGACCTTAAATTTTTTTTTTTTCTTGGTAAAGTTTTGCACCCAAAATTTCTCATCAGAAATTTATGTAAAAATAGTATGTTGCTACCTTTTGCCCATAATTTATTCATCAATGACATTGAATCCATCTTTGATGATACTTTCTTATTATTTGCATATGACCTGGAGATATTTAAAACAATTTCTAGTCTTGAAGATGCTGAAGCATCAATCGATTCGTTTCACCATAGGTGTATCGAAAATGACATTATGCTAAAAAATAATAAAATGCTATCAGGTGACTTTCTCCTGGAACTCATCAAATATTGGTTTTAAGTCCTTCCTATCTGGGCACAATCCCCGTGATAGTTGGTAGATCCCTGTTTTGTTATATTTGTCCATGTTTGACTTGTTCTTTATATGTCTACCCAAGGAGTTACCAGTCTTATACGCTATGTTAATGTTTTCTTCTGTTTATATGATGATCTTTCTGTAAATGTGAGCTTTCTGTAGGTTATTTTCAATGTGATGATGAATTTGGTCAATAGCCTGTTTTGAAATTTTTTTTGTCAAGAATGTCATGAATCATTTCTGGATTGAAGTTGTTATTTACTGCAATTTGTTAAATCATATTCATTTTAGAAATTATTATCTGTAGAAATCTAATGAAAATTTTATCATGTTCAGGATATTGACGGAGATAATGTCACAATAAGGTATGCAGTAAATGGAGTAATCCAACCGGTAGCGACGACTGTCCTAAAGTCAGATCTCCCTGAAAATCCGGTATTTTTCCCGCACGTTCTGTCTCGCAATTACGCATTCGAATTGAACCTTGACGATAAAAAGGAACCGTGGTTCCCAGTCCCGGATGATCTTGCTGGTTTCCAGTGTCTCGGTAAAGTCGAAGAAAAAGTAGCCGGACCGACTAGACCAGAAAGCAGAGGAGACTGCGAGGTATTTCAGATCAGTTGCCATACACAAACGTTTTTTTGTTAACCGGATTTGTTTTAGGTGTTGTTGATGTGCGGGTTACCGGCTGCTGGGAAAACCCATTGGGTGACGGAGCATGTCGCCTCTAATCCCGACAAGAGATACTGTGTTTTAGGAAAAAACAACATGTTGGAAAAGATGACTGTGAGTTTAAATATTCATTTAGTTTTATTTATTTCATCGCCCCTGAAAAGAACTTGTACAACTCAATTTTTTTTTATAAGTGTTTCATAATTTTATTATATTATTCATGTATTTCCTATGGAAGGTTTCCGGTGAACCACTCAAGTCAAAATACACTGGGAAGTGGAGTTTTCTGATGGACAGGATGCAGAAATGCTTGAATAGGCTTGTTGCTTTGGCCGCTCACAGAAGAAGAAACTACATCATTGACCAGGTACGTACAAAATCATCTCTGGTAGCGAACAACTAATCGATCGTCGAGTCGTATTTTTATTATTCCGTCTTCACAAAATGTAAGTATACTCCCTCGATGATAGTTGCGACAGCATTGGAAAAACTGTAAGTATATCATGAGGAAAGACAGGGTTCGATTCGCTCAGCCAAAAAAAGTAACTGGTACTTTGTGATGGAATTGAAATTTTCATGGATAAAGGCACAGAAAAAGTTTTATGCCTCGTTATAATCAGACAAGTTGCAATGTACTTTCAGAAAATATAATTAAACCAGTAAAAACCTTGCACAATTGTTCCCGGCAGGTAATTCCAGTTCCTTTTCTTAATTTTGTTTTCACTCGAGTGAATAGAGACAATTTGATGTTATAGTAAAAATCATCTACCTAGCTGTCGAACAAGGTATGCTTCTAGTTTATAAGAAATGGATCCCAGTTAGTTGATAATTTGTGGAGTGCAGGCATGATTGCCGGTTCCTATTATGATGGAGGGATTCTTGGGTCAAGTTAGCAGAAATATTTTATTCAAATCTTTTTTTTTTATTCATTTAGAAAAACGGATTGGAGTTATATGAGGTTTTTATAAACTTGATACAATAGTTGCATTGTGAATCTAATCAAAATTGAAAACCAAATAACTATTTCAAAAGAAATTTGCAGGGTAAAAACTAATTAGTGAATAGTAACGGTCCTAGGTGTGATCCTTGTAGCTGTTAAGTAGGTACTCACAAGACTATAAATTTTCCCTAAAATATATTTTATGATACCGGTAATATATATTTCAGGCTTGTCCCTATAACTGTTTTGTCTCTTCTGGTATCAATGTGGAATTTTGTTGGTTCTAACGGTTTCACAATTTGAATTGATGGGATTAAAAATATTTTTGTAGTATATTGAGTTTTACAAGAAATCATCCCAAATTTAACACTCTGTATGTTTAAACATTTTCGGATTCAGCAATTTATTTCACATAAGATCTTCCTATTTTGGTGAACGTATCGCTGTGAAGTATCAAAAGAAAATTTTTACAAGAAATCATCTCGACTTTGGAATTTCAAATGTAACACTCTGCAATTTATATGAGAAAGTCCTATTTTGGTGAAAATGGTACGGTGAAGTGGCAAAAAAAAGTTTTACAAGATATCCCAACCTTGGAATTTCAAATGGAACATTCTGTATGTCTTAAACATTTTTGCATTCGACAATTCATCTAAGAATGTCCTATTTTGATGAAAATATTACTGGGAAGTATCAAAAAGGTCATGTTGACGAGGCGGCGACCACTGAAAAAACATTTTATTCACTCTAATGATGTAATGTAGAAATCAAATCAGTACTTCTGCTTTATCAACTACCCGCTTATTAATAATTTTTTGATAGGAGAGTTGAAAGTATAGGGGCGAACCTGAATGGGGTTTTATATGTTATACTCGGTGCTGAATCTAACATCATTGAATGTTTTCGAGATGTGAAGTCAAAACTATTTGATTAATTTACTAGTAATAATATCTATGTATATGTATAATGATAAAATTTATTTATTTACGAGATAAACCCCACTACAATAATGATATAATTACTACTTACAATGACCGAAAAATTATCACATCTGTGCATCAAGGTAGAAGTTATACAATCCAACTTGCTATAACTTCTAAATTGTCCCCTTACAACACTAAAACGGAAGTAGCTAGTTTATACTGAAAAATATAGTTCTTACATCCAAAATATAATCTAATACTATCTTCATTTTAATGTTGAAGCAACTATTTGGGTAGTTGTACCCAACCAGTCCAGTTTACATTGTTTAGAGATGTGTTGAAAGTATTATAGAAGACACCAAATATGCAGAGGTCTTCATCATTTAATAATTTAAGTGATATTTCGATTGATGTATGCTTGCCGTAATTTTTATGATGAAATTGCAAATGGAACAATTTACAGTGTCTTAGGTTTCTGTTTGGGCAGGAAATATGTCCATTCAATATATAAAATAGATCTGACCGAAATCTCCTAGTTTTCAGTGGTTTGAGCTCAATATGTTGTAAAATATCAGTATAATCGTGATTTAGTAAGTGTTGTCCCATTTTCTGAGACCAATTTCTCTAAAATTTATTTTGAATTCGTTCTAAGGTCGAACAATGGAATTCATATATTGATGAATATTATGTGATATTACTAAAAATAAATGATGATTCTAATGAGAATTCTGAACAATTGCAAATTTTATTAAATTAATATGATCAACAAACCTGATTTGTTCATCAAAAATGATTCCCAATGTATATAATGTATTAAATTTTCTACTGACTTTCCAAAATGAAATAGCATGTGTTCACGTTTGCAAATAGGTTATTAGTAACATACAAAAAATATCATCTTTTTGATCATCAATGGATTCTATAGGTCTAAACAGCTTCAGATTTCCGGCAAACATTAGGAACTGACAATTAATGACATCATCAATTATGACATCAATAATTTTGATGGGACTATATAACCATGTATCAAGAAGACATAATTATCATTCCTTTATATTTATCTTCTGATAGTAAATTTAATAGCTGATGAGATGACCATGGTGGAGAGAAACGACATTCATAACTATTAAAGTCATCGTGGTGTAAGCTTCAACAGTCCTTTCCAAACTTGCAACAAAACAAAACTCACACACTTATCAGTTTTCTTACAAATTCTTTGATCTGTTCAGTTATATAGAGAATATAACAAAATAAAAAAAAAATTGAGTGAATATATACACGGATGAATTTTTAAATATGTAAATGTCAGTTTTGTATACATGTACATATTCAACTTTCAATATATATTGTGTCTGAAGACTATCGAGGAGAGATACATACATACTAGAAAATGAATATTTCTAAATAAAATCTCGAAATATTATTCTCTTTCAACTACCCACATCGTAAATTGTGGTATTAGGCGGGAAAGTAATTATTTTCTGGTAGGCGGCATACTTTAAAAAATGAAATGTGATAAAAAATATTCTCAACGTCACAATCAAGGCGTGGATTCATGTTCTTGATATCTGATTGAAAAATTAAGATGTTCTATAGTTATGTGAGCTGAGAGAGTGCTAGCCAATAAATATATTTATATAGGAATAGAAAAACAAACAAAATAAATGCAGAAATATGAATATATAATAACTCAATAAATATGAAAGTAGCATAAATATTGAATTAATGAGCAAGGAACAGAAAACTAATTAAACATGAAACACTGAGATTGGTTTCCAGTGAAGGCCAACAAACAGGAATACATAATATGAAAATGTCTATGAAAAATTATACTTTCAATGTAATTATAACTTGGTGCTTTTGGTCATTAGGTAATGTTCAATCAACAGCTGTCAATTAAATCCCAAATCGTTGTAAAATAACATTTTTACAAGGAAAGCATTTACAAGTTTAAACAATCAATAATTATTCTATATAACTATAATAAATAAAACGCACAATATCTTCATTATTTTCAATATTCCATGTAGCATTGAAGGAGAAGAGATGTAGGTACTCACTCAGTCTCTAGAAGTAGATTTTCACATACTAGTGTATCCTGAAGGGGGAAATTCCACGAGTCTTCCTAAAATTGTTGACAGGACCAGCCTGAAATTATTTATGAAAATGGTCCTCCGTAACCACTCTAGTTGGTGGTGTATCTCTCGTTGAATATCTTGTATAATGGCCATCAGCTCTACAGTAGACAATCAGACAGTGGCATAGTAGGCAGTGAATGATCATGAGATAGATGGAAGCCAAGTTTTCCAGATGAATTTGAATGATTGAATTGAAAGTCAACTGGATATAATCATCTGAATCTGATTCTTCCTCTTTTTTTTTCTCTCTTTTTGGCCTATAACGAAAACTTATTTCTGCAAATCTATCGCAAATGTAATATACTGAATAAAGTACCTTACATTTTTTTGGCCCTTGAAGTTAAACAGGTACACGAAGTGTAAAATATAGTTTATTAAACTACACCAACTCTTTCTCTGCTCATTGTTCGTTCACTCTGGCCTCGCACCGTTACTTCAATTTTCGTATGTCTCTTATGTAACAGATATACAGAAAATAATGTTGCATCAACCTGGTTGCTATATTTATGATGTTTTAAACCAAGAAAATAACCACTAGAATTGTATTTTGAGATACATGCAAGTCTTTCAAAATTTGAGAGATGGTTGGATATTGTTACCATTTATTTTTGGAACGTTTTAGAAATATAATACTTCAGAAACTAAATTTGAATGAATGATGTCTCAAAGTCAGGACTTGTTTAATTGTAGAATTCTTGCAAGTAATCTTTGCAAAGTTTGAGAACAGTATGATTATGTGAAAACATTCAAGTATTAAATAGAAGTTGAAAATAATATGATTTGGCTTGTGTTTAATAACTTTTGTCCAGGAAGCTGGAAATTGCATCATATATGTTGAAACTTATGTGTGCTAAAGATCAATGAGGTCCTACCTTTTAACATGCAATTCATAACTGGATACTTGATTATATAAAAAAAATACTTGAACTGGCATAATTCAAGTATATGAACATGAGATTTTTTTTTAATTCAACTCGTAAAAGCTACAAAATTTCTGGGTATGAATTTGAAGTATGCACCATATTAATATTGTGTTTTACATTATGTATAGTATTTTCATGTACAAATGTGTTGTCCATCATAACATTCAAAAGATAATTAAATATTTATCTACCGGAAATATTTTTCAAGTCGAATCTAATCTCTGACATGAACAATTTATTACTCAAGTTTGTGAAACCTCATATAAGTTCTCTTGTCCTAGAACATAATTCTGAATGCAATTCTACATGTATCAATTCTAGGTACAAAAAGCAAAATGAATTACGGAGTGTGGTTGACAGAATGCTGATTATTTAATTGATTATTGAAGTTGTAGTTTATTACACGATGGTATCGACAAGGGCGGGACTGCAGCTATTCTACATTCAATTGCACTCTATGCACATTAATAGGAGGATGAACGCAAATACAAGACGAAGGCCGAAGAAACTATTTTTATATGAACTGATGGAAGTAGTCATGATAACGACTTCATGGCATATCTTTCAAAAACTATTTGACATATGATTTTGTTACTACAATTCCTGCTTTCTACATAACAATGATGCAGACTAATATTATCGGCAGACAGCGACTCACATGATACGCCTCATGGTAAAGTAGTCTAATACTCTATATATTATATGTACATGTATATCTCAGTTTTGATATATTTTCTGTCAACCGCAAGCTGTATTTTTTCTTGCAACCAGATATTCCTAATTGCAGAATTATGTTTTTTTTTTGAAAAAAATGAAATATTTCGCTGGCTTGACCGTTCTTTTGAATTTGATTATGAAATGAAACGTTTGAGGACGTTATTATAATAATGAGGCTTGTGGCAGACAAACGTATTTCCATCAGCCCAACGCCGTAAAATGCGGCCATTTGAGGGCTTCAAGAGAAAGGCGGTGGTAATTGTAGTTGGAGATGAAGAACACGCTAGACGTCAATCTTTGCAAGAAGCTACGGAGGGTAAAGAGGTTCCTGATAGTACAATTCTTGAAATGAAAGGTATATTTGTGTTGACTAGATAACATATTTCTATTTAAAACTATTATTATTTTGTTAGACATTTGTTAGAGACTAGGTTTTTAAAATTATTATTTATTTTTCTACGTTTTACCACCATATTAATTGATCGTAAAAATTTCTCCAATAAAGATATGTCAAAAAATATAAGAAGCAACAGATTGATTAGATAGAATTAAATATAAGACGGTTCTGGGATCCCCTCAAAAATATCTGAACAATTTTAAAAATTTAATATTCTATTGGTCAAATATACCTGACGAGTTTTCTTCTCAGTTAGTAAAATTTTTGGAATAGTTTATAATGAATTTGTGAAATTATTATGCAGTGCTTATTTGACATTCATCTCTCAATTTTTGATGATCCTAATAAAAATTATTAATAATATTCAACAGAAACATAATAAACCCATTTTTGTTGCTCTCGACATAATGCCTTTGCCGTTATTGTCATTATATAATGTTCTATCTACCGAAGAAACGATCATTGACCCTTGAGATTCAGAGTGATATACTCGAGTACAACACCAGATATGCCACGCGAATGAAAAATCTTCGATCTAGACTAACCCTTTCACAGAGAAAGTCTTTGAATTTTTTAATATTTCTGGAATTGAAAGTAAAAAAACCTCAGTTTCAACAACTTGAACAGAGTCATGAAGCGATACCTTATCAAACATTGCTTCTATACTTTAGAAGAATATTTACAATCATATTTAGATGATGAGATTGATGCTTGAATTGTATATATTATCATATTCTCATTGTGAAAACTCTGCATTGTAAAATTTATATTTTTATGGTAAAGAAAGGTTTCGGCTTTCCACCACTTCTCCATCTTCAAATAAAAAAGTGGGAAGAAAGAAAGCAATTAATTTGAAAATAAACTACAAAGAACTGTAGAACATACATAGACGTTACTTTCAGAAGTAAAACTGGAAGAAAAAACCCTCTCGAAACAAATATTTTCATATAAACATCGAATTACATTAAAGAAAAAATACTTTTGAAAAAAATAACTACTTTTATATGAACATTGAATTATACGAAAATCACCAACTATCTAACAATCAACTAAATAACAAATTCAAGGACATTGACAGTTCTGAAGTCAATAGTTTGAAAATACCAAAAACTTGCAGCAGAGGTATGGATGGATCAACTAAGCACTTTGACAATATGTAGTTTTTATCAGTAAAGTTCTAAGACTTTACAGAAATACAATATAATTCATTTTTAAATAAATATTTTCCAAATTAAAACTACGAAACTCAAAATCATTTATCTAGACCATTAATATATTTTGAAAAACCCACAATTTGATATTGAAACAGATATATTTTTAATCGATTGTTTCATTTTCTGTAAAGTGGCATATATTTTCATAAACTGTTTTTACTTCTTTTGATGGTCCTTCAACACTAGTATGAAAACTTTATTGGGGGACGCAGGACAAAAATATCACTTATTTTAAGTGTTCCAGAAGAATCTTTGAGCAGGAAGCTTATGATCATACACCAAATCCCTTATGGAATATATGTTCAATTAATGCCTAGATAGCACACATCCCAAATTCAATCTCATATTTCATATTGAGGAAATTCACTGAGTTTTATTTTCAAAGGGAAAAGTACTATCGTATGTCAGCATTTCTACCTTAGAGAATCGATTACATTCCATTTTTCTATTACTATTGGAACTATAATTAATCACTACTTGTACACGAGCACTCTTTTATTAGAAAATCGACCGATTGAGCGTGATTCTAAAAAATCATCAATAACTGTTTCAATTAAATTTGATAATAGTGGAGACCCTTTGAAAAAAATATATTTGAATGTTATTATGCACCAGTAAAATTACTGAAATGTATCATAAAATATCCAGACCCTCCTTGAAAATAGAGGTTTGAGAAGGTCGAACAAGACGAATAATCTGCCATTTTAATGCTTGTGATTTCTAGCAATAAACGGCTGCTACTTGATAGAATTGTTTTGCATTTTATTAATAAGAAATGAATTGAGGGTTATATTTCAAATGCCCTTGGCCTCCTGTTTTTTCCAGGTGCAAAATAATGTCTACTGAAATAATAATCAACTAGAAACTTTAATATTTGAATTATTTTTTGCCTTAAAGATTCTGCAGCTCATCAAAACTTGATAAAAATTTCACGTGCGGATGATACTGGGTCATCATAGTATTATACCAAGTGAACCTAGTAGTTTAATAATGGAATTGAGCAACATTTTACAATACTTTTGCACCTACTCATTCATTCACGAACTTTTCTAACAATTGAAGGCATTTGAGGTTGATAACGATATCATGGATCAAGAATTATAAATTATGCAAAATCTATAATAAAAAAAAAGTTAATTTCTACGTGTATGTTGATACGAATGAATATTTTAATGAAAATCTATCCTCGATATCAAATATGATTTTGAATATATAGAATGTATTTCTGAAATATGTGTGTCATCAGGGCTAATTTATGCTAACAAAAATGGGAATTATTGTTGAAAAATTTTTTTGGATTATAGCTGCTATGATTTTACCGGACAAGGGAGATTGGATTGATGAGGTGATTTATGCGGGTGTAGATGAATCCGAAGCTAAAGAAATCGTAAAGAAGTATAACGAAAAGGGTAAGGAAGCAGGATACGGAACAGAGAAAAAGTTCAAAGACGATAGATGGCAGCATAGACGTGAGTTTTGCAGATTAGTCGTATAAGATCGATCTGTATGTAGTTATTTCAGGGAACGATTATCGCGGTAGGAATTATCGAGATAGGAGCAGCTTCCATAGTCAGAGATACGAACCTAGAGAAAGGTGGACGGCACCAAGGCCCAGGGGCGGTGGTTGGAACAGAGAAAGGCAGGATACTCGAGGTCCACCTGCTCGAGAATGGAGAGGTTAGTATAATAATAATAACAACTTTATTAACGAGCACATAAAAGAAACATACTGAAAACAATACAACAAATGATAACATTAAGAACTACAAAATTGTCATTCTATTCCTTTTTGGACAACAGTAAGGAACTTACCTTAGAAAGAAGACAAAATGGTACAAAAGAAATTTTATTGGTGCCTAATATCACAATAAGTATTCAAAATGCTATAATACACATTCGACAACGATGAATAAAGTTCCTTTTTTTCATTATAGATAAAAACGTTGGTCGCATGCCTAATTTTTCGACAAAGCTCTACTTCACTCTGACACTCGGGTTATGAAAACAAGTTCTTTGAAATAACCTCAGAAGAAGTCTATGGTGTTGAGATCAGGAAAGCGCGGTGGCCATAAGATAATTCCTCCCCTTCCAATCTATTAATTATTGAAATTATTATCTAGGTGATGGCTTTCAATTTTATCAGAGTGAGGAGCAGCTCC
>WOGL01000167.1:0-17942 GCA_015342145.1 Leptinotarsa rubiginosa | reverse complement strand
TTCCTGCAGCTGAAAAAGCAAATGCGCCACTGGAATCAAATAAGTCGCCCCGGAGCGCCAATTAATTTTTATTGTTGTTTTTATTTTTATCGTTGTTTGTATTTATGAATAAAAATTCATAGAGAAAAAAAAATTATCAGTTATTGAAAAAACATTTTTTATACAAAACCATGTAGCGACTCGTTTTATCTTTGATATTTGAGGTTTGGGTTTTCTGTTGATCAAGCTATTTTTGACTATCATTAAGAAAAGAAGAGTTAAATCGTTGCATTGATTATCTGGAATAGTACCACTGATTATATCAAATGTAGATTGAAACAGCGCTGTCTTTGGCGGGAGCATCATCTAAAAAAATTAAATTTTATAACACAGTTGGCACAACTTTTCTGGATGAAAAACAACTATGCATTTCAGTAGCGTTGTATACCTACCACCAGATTCCCACTCATTTACGATCTTTCCCAAATCTCATCAATTTGGTTTTTCACTGGATCTCTTTGAGAATGTAAATCTGTTTATTGGGCAGGGCATTATATTAACTCATTCCTTAGGAGCTGAAATGAGGTTATGCAATAACTGAACCCTAGGTACGTAAACTAGAATGTATGTCAAATGAATCAATAGATAATCAATTATCATACCTATCCGAAAGTACAAGATAATAACTTGCACAATCCCCGTGAAAGTTTTCAGAGTTCCTGATGAGATATGTCCATATATATCCATATCCACTGTCGAAGACTCTTTGTATCTCTAACAGATTGATAATCCTCACAGGTGTGAGTTGATGCGATCTGATTGATTCCTGTTAGTGATGAATATATTGAAGATGGTCCTTCAGTATGCCACGGAATGTTCGAAATGGACTTTCCAGTTATCAGAAAATATAACTAGTTTGTAAGAAAAGTTGAAAATCTTGTAGGAGACCTCAGTTCATACTAGATAACGTAAGAAACCTGTAAGAAAGATTGAACAACGAAGCTTGGCAGTTTTCTGGAGCATAAAAGAAGCCTTTGAAAAAGGTTGAGCTACTTGCTGTATATCTTAGTCAGTTCTAAAGCATCTAAGAAGCCCGAAAGGAAGTTTCATTAACTTGCCGAAGACTTTAGTAGGTTTTGGAGCATTAACGAAGCTTAATAAGTTGCAGGAAACCTTAGTCACTTCTGAAGAATAAAAGAAGTCTGTAAGAAAGAACAAGTTGCAGAAGACATTAATCAGTTTTGGAGCATGGAAGAAGGCTGTAAAAAAATTGAACGATTCGCAGTATTCCTTAGTAATTTCTGGAGCATAAAAGAAGCCTTTGAGAAAGGTTGAATGACTTAAAGTTGAGCTGAGTCAGTTCTGGAGTATATAAGAAGTCTGTAAGGAAGAACAACTTGCAGATAATATTGGTCAGTTCAGGAACATAAAAAAGTCTGTAAAAAAGATCATTTCTGGAGCATAAAAAAAGCCTGCAAGAAAAACGATTTATATAACACATCAATCAGTTTTGGAGCAAAAAAGAAGTCTGTCAGAGGTTGAACAATTTGCAGAAGTTCTTAGTCAGTTCTGAAGCATGAAAGAAGTCTTTAAGAAAGCTTGAATGTCTTGCTATTGAGCTTAGTATGAGAAGCCTGCAAGAAATTTGAATAACTTCCAGAAGACCTTAGTCACTTCTGAATAATAAAAGAAGTATGTGAGAAAGAACCACTTGCAGAAGACATTAATCAGTTTTGGAGCAGAGGATGTACTAAATCGGTTCTGTAGCATAAAAGGAGCCCGAAAAAAAGTTTGATTAATATGAGTTTTGGGGCATATAGGAAGTCTGCAAGGAAGGTTGAATAACTTACAGAAGACCTTGGTCATTTCTGGAGCGTAAAAGAAGCCTGTGAGAAAACATAATTTGTAGAACACGTCAATCAGTTTTGGAGCATGAAAGAAGCCTGCAAAAAAGGTTGAACGGACTTGCTGAGTTGGTTCTGTAACATAAAAGAAGCTAGAAAAAAAGGTTGAACAACTTGAGGAAGACTTCAGTCAATTTTGAAGCATAAGGAAGGTTGAATAACTTACAGAAAACCTTGGTCATTTCTGGAGGATAAAAGAAGCCTGTGAGGAAAAATAATTTGTAGAACACATCAATCAGTTTTGGAGCATAAAAGAAGCCTGTAGTGAACCTGCAGTGAACCTCGGTCACACTTGAAGCATATAAGAAGCCAGTAAGAGGGGTTGAATAACAGAAGACCTCAGATAGTTCAGAAGCAAAAGCAAAATCTTGTGAGGAAGAGCGACTTGCAAGAAAGCTCAATCTGTTCTGGAGCATATAGCATATGAGAACAACTGTAGAAAACCGTAGTTAGTTCAGGAGAACGATTTGTTATTTTCTCTGCTTTATTAGTATTGGGGCTAAGATGGATGGGTCTCACTATTTTTGTGCTAAAATTGGGCTGGTATTAGTCTTTCTTGAGGCGTTATGTAAGGAAGTTTATTTGCTTAGAAGTCGAAATTTTCCAAAGTGGGGCTGGCTTCAATCGAAAATCTTAGCAAAACGATTGGTCTTTTCCAGGGAATGATAACGACGTTTTTATCGTGGTCTTCACCAAATAACAGAATAAACATGAGAACGATTCTATGACATCAGATCTTATTTTTGACATTATGAATCAGTTCGTCCTCTCTTTTGAATATATTTGAATATGTGTGCCTTCTTCAATCGAATGATACCATAATATGTTTAATGGAAATTGTTTAGATATTCTGTAATTTCAACAGGATATTCCAAATTCTAAGGAATCTCTATAATTATAGTTTTACTATTAGCTATCAGAGTATCTCTCTCTTCGAAAAGTTTGTGGAAGTCAATAAAATCGTAAAAAGTGTGAAGAGCAAAAAAAAAATACTACGCAGCTGGTCCGTTGATGAAAACAAGCATTCTCGATGCCCGATGAAAAAACAATAACAGCATGTGGTCACTCGTCACTAATTACCACCTAGGATATTCATGATTAATCGTGATGGCAAATATGACTTGATACTTTCAACAATATTAATAGTAGTAATACATTATTCAAGTCAATTCTAATGACTGAATCCGTCATGTGAGGTATTTTCGTTAAGAGTACCTGCATGTGAACAGGAAACGACGAGTAATGTTCAGATAGAGAAAAGCATGACTGAGCACATTAAGAAAATTTTACAACTGCACCCTCTCTATTACCAGATAATTAATTAAAGAAGTCCACCACTTCATTATATCCTGATAAAATATATTAAGAACATTATTACTCAAAATGAGTTACTTTAATCTCGTAACCCGAATACATTTCATAATTTCGCAAAGGCGAAAAAAACCCACCAAAAAAAGAACATGGTTATAATTTTTCATTATAATCCTAGAAAAACTCGACCCAAGAAACACAAAAACGTTAAAAACTTTAATTCATGTTTCTCAACATATTCAACTCGAAACCATGTTAATTTTCTTGACAAATTTTCACCATCGAGTCAGTTTTTCAAGTTTGGAAAAATCAATTCAAGTAGAGAAAATTTTTCGAATGATGTTAGTGGAGAAATATTAAGGACTATAACTATTTCCTTTCGATTCTGCCGGTAAAGCATGTTATGATTTCATAAAAAGTTAAAACAGTAATTTTGGAATATGCAAAACATGTTTTTGGACCACATGACACCGAAATACACATATTAAGAAAATTTTACGACTGCATCCCCTATATTACCAGGTGATGTAATTAAAGAAGTCCACCACTTAATTATACCCAAATAAACTACATAAAGGACATTTTTACTCAAAATAAGTTACTTTAATCTCGTAACCCGAATACCTTTCATAATTTCTCAAAGGCGAATACCCATCAAAAAAAGACCATGGTTATAATTTTTGATTATAATCCCAGAAAAACTCGACCCGAGACACACAAAAACGTTAAAAACTTTTATTCATGTTTCTCAACATATTTAACTCGAAACAATGTTCATTTTTTTGATAAATTTTCACCATCGAGTCAGTTTTTCAAGTGAAGCATGTTATAATTTCATAAAAAGTCAAAACAATAATTTTGGAATATGCATAACATGTTCTTGGACCACATGACACCGAAATACACTTTCAACAAAAACTTCGCGGTTAAAGTCTTGAACCGTGAAGAAAGGCGAGTGAACATATATACATTCCGAAAACATGCTCGGCAGAAACACCTGGTGTATAATAATAATAATAATAATAATAATAAAAACGAAGGAAGCAGAAGAAGAGATAAGGGAAAACATCAACACACAGTACCCTTTAGGATAAATCGAATAGTTACTGTATTTGATTCTTTCACGTTATTGTCGAAATATTAGTCCACTGTACTATGAGTCTACTTTAAAGTGTAATATGTTGGTGAATACAATTTGATACAAATTGTGTGTGCTCGGGATTCGATGAAGTCGACGAAGGATGTTGAACTGATTTGTTTAACAACACCTAACTACTACATATGATCCACAAACTTGAAATTGACGAAATAATAAAGATCATGTATTCTTCAGGAGACATTTTTGTAGAGAAGTCAATATTTCTTAGGGTTTTTGGGTACATAATATTCCACAGTCTGAAAAATAAATGCAGCTGATTCAAAAATAGTGTAATAAAGGGCAAACTGCAAAGTTCACGCCGATAACTTGCTGCGTTTCATAAACCACTTGAAGATCCAATTAGTCATTGAATTATATTTATGAATTTTGCCTACAAATTGATTAATCAATAGAAAAAAATTAATTTTCTCATTAAGCTTTTTCACGATGGTTGACGTTTCAGAAAACTAACCTTCTCCTTTGAGAACTAACGTTCTCAAAACAAATTAATCCACTTGTGAATCGGAAACAGGTATATTTCCTTCAACAAACGTCAAGATAAATAAAGATAATTTTCAACACACTCCCACTTTTGCCATTCTCTCATTAAACGCAATGTAATGAAGTAGCTTATTGGGGTGAACTAAAAAGTTTGCCCTTTCTACACGTGTATGATGATCTGCATTACAATTACATTACCAAGAGCCGTACATGTCAGAAATACGCGATGGGCTGTTGCTGCTCATCGTTTTGAGGTTCAACTCAGTACACTTCGAATTTCACTTTTTAAGAACTCTTCCATTTAGAGAACTGCGTTTAGGTGGGATAAACTTCCTGACAACGTTTTTCCAAATGGATTGAATCTCCCAGCGATTCGAATCCAATGTGAATCGCTACTTTAGCACAGGCACCGCTCTGAGAGCTCCTGTGGTGCTTGTGTTTTGTCCGTAAAAAAATCAGATTCTAGAGGGTCAAAATACTAAAACGAAATCGATAGATAACTCAGATTTTTTAGACATCAAACTCTTTACCAGCTATCAATTTGAACTGATTTATTCAAAACACCCTACCTACTTCTAAATACATAGTGACCTACAAACATGAAATTGACGGTAATAAAGACTAGAAAAGTTCTGAAGCAGTAGAAATAGTTGTTACGAGTCAAGTTTCTATGTGCCTTACTTCAAATATCAGATAACTTTCTGATGTAACGGAATTTTCGCGGGCCTCAAGACGGAGGAGTCAAAAATAATGAGTTGCATCCGAACAAATTTGTTGAATATTATAAATAATCCTTACTACCTATCTGAAGTTTGCTTCTCCGCCGAATTTTTAGTGTTTCCTAATGAAACTGTCACTCGTCATTATTGTTCTTACTGGTCCGATAGGAATTCAAGAATCTACCATGATGTTCACACATCCTGGGTTTTTAAAATAAAGAAACAATTTTAACCGAATGAAGAGGAGCATAAAGAAAGTCTAACTAAATTGCAAATGTATCTCATCATTTCATTCATCCGTACTAGGAATCATACGGCCAAAGGCAAAACCCCCTTAATCCTTACCTAGCACAACTTTCGACTTCTGAGAGTTGTCATTTGTTGGAAGCGACAGCTGGTTAACGGAAAAAATAGATTTTTTCCACAGATCCAATTAGAAAAAAGCCCCCATGGAATAAAACCGGAGACTCAAATCAGCAATGTTGTGTCTGCTTTGTTGCATTGACAGAATCAATGTGTGAATATACCGTTCCGAAGATTTGCTTTATTTCCACATGGGGAAACTGTTTTCGGAAACTGGCGAGACTGTTTTCGATGGGCCGCCCTGTATATTGGGAAGAAACTGTCACAATGATTATTCTCAGGGTTCAGGTCAATTCAGCCAAATAGTTTGTTCTATTCAAGTTGCGAGTTATTACATGAATTCACAAAATCAGCTGGTATTCGATTCAGGTGGATGATCAAGAATGTACCACATTCAAATAACAATGGAAACTCAAAACTGGGAGTGTCTTTTGATTGACTTATTAAAATTCAAAGTGTCTGCAGTAGCCGATTGAAATAGATACCCGATATTGAAACAGTTGAATCCACTGAATTTACATTACTAGTTCTGAAAGTGTGCCAAGATCGTGATAGCTGGTCTTTTGAAATTTAATATGGTACTTACAGCTAATGCGATCGAATCAATCATTTGCTTTGTTATCGACCATCACATCGAAAAAGTTTGAGAACCGTGTTTGAATTGGAGTTAATTTGTTGGCTTTTACTAGAAAGCTGATCATTATCATCACTATTTCTTCACTGAGATATGTTCTCAGAAGCATTTGAACGATTGTGTAACCGATATTCACTCTTTCTCGGTCTCTACAATTTGAATAGCCACACAATAGTTCTCAAATTATTAACAAATTCGGGAGACAAACTCAGTTTCACAGGAGTCTGATTCTACATGGTCGTTTGAATGAGAAGATTAGAAAACCAGAAAACGAAAAAACAGGAACCTGTGAGGCGAAATTACAAATTTATATTTACTTTGAATATTTTGACAATATCTAGGAGCGCAATACAATGATTGATGTGAGATTTCATAAGCAGAAACATTTTTTTGTTCGAAAACTTGTCAAAAAACACGTTCTATGCGACCAATTTTTTACAAATCCTTAGTTTCGTAGAAAATAGTTCATTAAAATAATTGAAAGTATGAGTAATACATGAATGAAAAATCAGTAGTTGAAGATCCACTTCAGTGTTTTCTCTATTAGAATTACAACACCGTTTTGGTTAATGGCTTATGTTAGTTTCAATTCTATGATACCAGATCTGAGTGTTATAATGTTGAACTTGATGTTCCACAAGGTTACATTCAAGGAGTGTTTTTATGTATTCTTATCAATTAATTTTCTGAAGACATCAGGGTTAACATAAATACTTCAAACACGGCAAGATTATATTTATTTCGGTTTTTAAGCATGTTTTTAATATGTTCATTAATAATGTGTCCATCAAACCATCAGAATTTACTGGAGAAACTGGAAGAAACTCACAATTCAAAATAATTTTGGAAAATCAATATTAAAACTATGCTGCAACTAGAATAAACTAGATAAAACATTCATAATTGACATATAACATGTCATATCGTATAAAATAACTTTATGGGGAAGCAGTGACAATATCAATATGTTTTATCTATCACCTACATCATCTATATCTATCATGATTGCTTCATCACGATTGGTCCCCATTAGTAACAACACAACGAAAGTGACAACACCATACGTCAAAGTTTTATTGAAAAATTTTAACGAAAACTCTGTTATTTAACAAAAACTACCATGAGAGCAACTGGCATGATAGAACCACGAGTCAACTCAGGTAGTTGATATAAGATTGTGTATAGTTGGAAAAAATGAACTTCAAATCATAGAAAGTTGATGGATTTTGATCTATATACTCCTACCAATGGGTAGTCCCAACCATACAAAATTATTTCGAATCGTCTACAAAGTTTCAGAACACAACATTGTTTCATAATGACCTTTTTTGTTCCGGGATGTTTCCACAGCATTCCAGAATGTTTCTTAATGCTCTCGATTACTTCTGAATGTTCAGGACGATTCTATACATTTCTAGTGCTATATCACCAAAAGCCACTCCCTTCAGCTAGTACCGAAAACCTCATTCTTGGATGGGGGATAGAAGGCTACCACATCATGTAACTTCTTTGATCATTCCACAATAATATGGGATGTTCCATGAATTTTCTGAACATTCCACAACATTTCCAAATCATTCCAGGATCCTTTGGAATGTTGTGGAATAATCTCGATTTCAAAACTTCTAGAATGCAAAAATTCTAGCTCTCTCATATCTTCTGAAGCACGCCTTTCAGGTAAAAATGAGAACTATTTTCATAGATGGGAATAGAGGGCTACCACAACAAATATCTCCTTTGATCCTTCCACAATGATCTGGGATGTTACAGATGATCCTCAACCATCCAGAGCATTACTGTCACATTCCGGAATATTTCAGGATGTTTTGGATTATTATGGAATGCTTTCGAATACTAGATTGTCTTAGATGTTTCTGCAGAGCGAAACATCCAGCCCTTTCATCTTCAAGCTCACGCCCTTCAGGTAAAAACGGGAACCATCTTCATGGACATGGACATACTGTCGTATGACAGCATCAAAACAAAATATGGGCATATACATACAATATATGAATATTCTTGATTTCTGCATCAAGATGCATCCTTCCAAGAGAACTTTGCTTCTAAAACTCCGAACTTTCTTCTCAAATAATACCTCAGCTGATGAAGATGTTCCGATGCCAAACGAATTAAATTTTTCCTTCTCTTCAATGCAACAAGAGTGTCGGTGGTTGACCCCTGTATCTTGTTCCAAACCATCTCGAAATGATTATTGATGTGCCGCTTTATAGAAACACGATCTCCTCGCAGCAGGAAAGGTGTGAGGAATTTCGTTTCTCGGCACTCTGACACTTGGTGGGGGGCAGGCTGTCACTAATGCGTTCCCTGCCGAATTAAATTTGCTTTGACAGTGTATACGGGGCTGAGGTTTATGGGTCGCATAAACTGGGATTATTAAATAAACTCATTTGAGTTATTGGAAGACTCGGAGTGTAGTAATGGCGAATATTTTATTTGGGTGAGAGGCATTGGAGTTTGCTTAATCAATTGAAAAAGAATTGAGGAATAAAGAAAATCAAATCAGTAGGACTACGCCAACTGTGAACATCTTTGGAATCAAAAATTTTAACTCACAAGACCATTTGGGATACCTAAAAGGTTTCTCTAACAATAAAAGTACAGAAACAGCATTTTTATGAATTTAATGAACATGTGGTTAATACTCGTACGCTCGTCGGTGAATTCCATATTTGCGGAATGTTCATAACTTCCCCCGAGCCTTCAATTGTCTAAATTATGAGTTGCTGTTATCGAATAGAGCTCAATAAGTCAGTGTTAGAAACCATCAGTCAGTTAGTAACCATTGAGCAGGTGCTCCACAGGGTTCAATATTGGGTCCTTTATTGGTTCTGATATACCATAAGAACCTGCTGAAATATTTTCAAGCCAACAATTTAAACCGTAACGAATGCAGATGACACTAACTGCATAGTTAGAGAACTTGATGAAACGACGCTAAAAAAACACAAGAGGTTTGTGAACAAGTGATCACCTGGGCAAAAAAGAATCACTCAAAAAATCTAAAACAGCATCGATGAAGTTCTCAATTGGTAACTCTCCTGAATATTATGTTATCTACGCAAACAAGGATCTGCAAGATGAATCTTGTCCTTCTACTGAAAAGTTAGGCGTCACATTGGACTACAAACTCACATGGATCCATCTCATTGAGACACTGTGTAGTGAATTGACAGACAAAAAATTGCTCTGATTTGAGGTTCATGGCTAATGTCATTAGTAAATAGATTTTTCTGAGTTTGTATTACGCGACCATAAACTGTCACTGAGGTACTGGGTCTTCCGCTGAAAGAAAACATTTTTGTAAAAAATTTCAATGAGAATCATTGCTGGTATCGGGTGGAGAGATGCATCCAAAGATCTTCTGTTATTGCTGGTCTCTATCCGAATCATGTATATACGTGTATTACAACAAACCCTTCCAGGAACATCATTATCCAACTCGTTCTAGAGATAAAATAATACCCAATATTCATAGAACCATCCTTTATCAAAATAGATTTTTCAATCTTGGACATATAAGCTAAATGATACTATTAAACAATCACCAAGTTGAAAAAGGTCCTTATTGAAAAAAAGTGATACACACTTGATGAATTTCAAACATGTTTTTTTCAAAATAGTCTTCTTCATGTATGTGACAAAATCAGCAAATTAAAAAAGGTCCTTATCGAAAAAAAAGTGCTACAGACTTGATGAATTTTAAACATTTTCTTTGGAAAATAATCTTCTTCATGACAATTATCACAACTATGTATGTGACAAAATTTACTCTTTTCGATTTATATATTCTGATATATTCCGATCATTCGTTTGCAGATGTCGTGGTTTTCCACAATCAACTTTTTTCGCAGCCCCAAACTCCATTAAAACTATCAATACATCTTGCTGCATGTCAACTTACTATCACTTTCTATGAAGACCTGTACTTCTACCTATTCTGCAACTTTTTTGGGACTTGAGGGTAGATCAAATCAATTAATTTTTAGATGTCTACCCCACACTTCTGCAAGAGAACTTGGGGTGCTCCGCATTTGGTTCTGGTGTACTTGCCTTAAAACTTGTCATTTTTAGAACTCCCATTATCCTCTGATGATTATTTTGGCTACTTTCAGGAATATTATGCAGTGTATTGATGACTATTTATCGTACATTGAAAGCGTCATAGTTTCAACCGTTAATGGTCTTGTCAATGGTAAGCTTGTCCCTATTAATATAAGTAACTCTTTCCAAATGTTACCGGTTGACTGGCCACATGAGCCTACGCGAGTTGGTCTTTTCATTTGTTCATTCAACTTCTTTGTCCTTTCCTTTAATGATTCACTTATTGCAGTTTAGTTTTTTGGTTGTTGGAGACCCAATCAGAGGAAGGAACCTTCACTAGATATACGCTAGCAGTCTCAGGATATGTTTAGGCCCTATATATGTAAGCAATATTCCGAGGAAGGTCTTTGAACTTTATGAAGCATTGAAAGTTGCTGGGTGTGTACTAATTTCTAGATGGAAATACTGTTTCAAGTTTATTGAGAGGATGACTCTCATTTCAGTAACGTGTTTGTACCAAGACATGTTGGTATCCACTTTGAGACCCAACACATAATCAACGCAGCTAGTGAAATTGCGTACCATGATATAATGATGTACGGTTCCGCCACAGTCACCTATTCAGAGAAAACTGATGCCTGTGTTTTCGTAGCATTACCACTTGGTTCTTATCACCCCAATCCAATTTTTCCCAGATCTTCAAGTAAAACCGTTTGGTTGTCGCTGAAAACATGCAATGGCAGTTGGTGTTCCGTCATTCAAATGAAAAAGAGTGTGCTTGTTGTCATCAGTTAAGCCAAATATTGAATTTATGTTTTTGTCCAATAGACCGTTGATGGATAACAAAAAAGGATTGAAGACAACTTGGATCCCTGAGAAATAACGGCGTTGATGGTTAAAGATATCCAGGAAAGAATTATTGATGGAGAACCACGAGTAAGAACGATCTGACAAGTCATAATATCACAACTCTTATGCCAGTCCTTGTCATAAGAGTTTATATACTCTCTGTGTTTGTTTCAAGTTGTTTTGATAGCACCTCTGGTGTGTATAACCATAGACATTTTCTCTTACAAAGAGACAATGATATTGATAGAAAACTCAAACTTAGCTTCTAGTGAATAACGAATATTTACCCAGAACTGTTTCACTTTGTGAACAGGTTGCACATTTCCTATTAATCATTGAAAATGTTGACGGATGTCTTCTTCTATAAGAAAATGCGAACCAGAAGCGAAAGAATTGTAGTATTAATCATGACACAATCGGACCAGGCTGGTGATAAACTGCACATATTGATAAACATTGGACCCGTCCCTGTCGTATAAATATCTAAATAATACGGAACGCAGCGAGCTCGTTTTTCTCATGAATCACACCGTGGTCATGCGGATCCGCTTCTTTTTGTGTCGATTTAACATCGTTACCGATAGAGTTACAGATGATTTAGTGTCGGTGATCTGTAAGGATTTGAATTTTAATGTTTTCCGACGTGTTTGTCTGATTATGATTATAAGTTGCGGTACAAAACGCTGTCGACGTTTATATTCCGTGTCAGGAACGTACAGGATGAAGCGCGCCGTAAGAATTAAGACGATCAAGATAGCTGGTCGATTTATTGGCCGTATTACGTCTTGTTGATGCAGAGAGATGAAAGGGATATGTGGCAAGAGAGATCGTAATGCTATTATAGTGTGATATATCAGCTTTTGATCGGTTCACAAAGCGTTCATCTTCTTGGAAGAGACGTCTTGTACACTCTGTTGCAGCTCGAGTATCTTCACCTACTTCTCACATAAGGCTTACTTTTCATTATAAGCCTGTTAAAAGATCGATTGAAGCACGAAGTGAGTAGAATAATATCCGCTCGAAATGGGTACTGCTGCGTTTTTCTCATACTTTTTTGGATGAATAATACCCAAATATAACTATAACACTAATTCATTTGACCACTTCACTCATTATTAAACGTCAAAACAAAGAACACAAAATGCATGAATTTGGGAATATAAATTTCCTAACTCCATCGCCCTTTGTCAGGTTTTTTGAAATAAATGTTCATTGGAAAGAGAAATAAATAACATTTTTCGCAATAAATGTATCTTATACATAAAGAATCATTTGAGCAAATGTTCGAAATGTTCTCCTTAAATCCACTGACAGTGAAGCACCTATTAATTGACATTCCTGGGTATTTCTGGTACAACCAATCCCTCATAGGCCTAGAACAATGTAGGGGCGCACCATCTTGTTGGAAAATATCTGGATTTTCGAATTCATTTCGATTGTTGGCCAAAATTTCTTGAAAAAGTGGGTGAATGAGGCTTTGAAGAATTTCCAAATATATAAATTAGAAGATTCCCTAATTTTTTGTATCGAGATGGAGTAGTAGAAAGCCAAAAACTTTCTTTCCCAAAAAAAAATAAAAAATAAATTAGAAATTCTTCAACAGTTGTCAATGGAACCAACAATATGATATCCCAATATATCTGCCCGGATATTTATTTTGTTATGAATTTGAGTGACTTTCTCGAAAAAAGTGTTTTTATGTCCGCACATTTTGGCCGCTGACATTTTCGTTTAAGAAAAATAATGCATTCTTCACCAAAACGGATACTTTTTATGCAGTTCGATTTGAAATCAAACATTTGGGCATTAACTCACAATACTGCATTCTTCTGTCAGGGTCATCTTAATTTATTCCATGTTATATTTTCAGGTTAAAGGAGTGATTCTTCTTGAGTAGTTTTTGACGGTGGTTTTTGAGACATCATTCTTACGAACAACTGTTGCCGTAGACTGTAACAATCAATTCACTATAAAGGCAACGATTTCTGTTTCTCGTTCACGGTTTTGACACAGTTCCCACAGTTTTGTTAACAGGAATTCTCTATGAGCCAGATAGAGTTTTCGCTAAATTGTTTCTTTTTCACAAGATCAGGTAGTTTGTTATATTATTTTGCTCGCCAATAATCACAACCTTGCTGTGTCTTAAATCGATGATGGAGAATTTGCAATAAATATTCATTTCTGCTATCATAAGAATGATTGAATACATATTTAGAACTTTCCTGGATTAACGTATACAAACTTTATATACGTCAGCTCAGCACACCTCTGCAACCAACTCTATATCCAAGTCTACATAGAGTTTTGATGGCCCGTTTTATGTTGGTGAAATATTTTTTTTTACTTCAGAATCTGTGTCTCACATAAGGATTCACATTTGATTCCACTAGAAAAGTTGTGTCACCTACAAATGGACTGATATTTCAGAGAAAATTGTCAGTGTAAATTATGCAGAGGATCGGCTCCATAATAGAACCTTGAAGCACTCTTCGCTTTACTGAAATTGTCTGAGAGAGTAATTTATTTTATCATTTCGTTTGAAAATGGTGTACCACTAATAATCCAATTAATATTCATTCTTTGTAGCCTGATCTAACTTTCAACGTATTTAATAATGATTTGTGCAAATCCGCTGATCGCACTTGGGTATTTTTCTATATCATTCTCTCTTCCCTATCAATTATTTTCCAATTAGGATGTTCTCCAATCTCAGTAATTAAAATGGTTATTATTTTGCACCGAGACTCGTAAAGTAGCCATCCTAAGTTAAACACAACCTCTTTTTACTTTTTTGTTCTTGTAAACGCGCACACATTCTCACGTATGAGACGACGCATTTAGCTGTCAATCACAGTTCATTTAAACCCGAGATTTGACAGCTTAGATTGGAGACTACACGGTGATTTATATCGGCGGACCGCTATAGTGAAGACAGAAATGCTTGTAAGTGACAGATGTGTACGTATAATTTCCTATTTTAAATGTATGATTACGCGCAGGTTAAAAATGATGACTTTATTCTTGTCGAATGCCAGTACCTCCCATTCAACGCAGGATTTTAACAGATGTGAGTGAATAATATTTTTTTCAGTTGAATTTTCGAAGGGTATTGATTGCTACGTGTATTTATCGGTGTGAGGTCGCATGGATCGATTATATAAGAATGGACGATCAGTTTGACATTTGAAATTTTTTCGACGTTAATTTATTGTTATTGAACTGGTAGTAACAATTTTTCATGCTGTTTGGGAATTGTCTGACTTGTCAATTTCTTATTCAAGCAACAATCAATTGTGAGATATTCACTGGATAATGCACAAAACCACAACACATTTTGTTTCTCTATACAGTACCTTCCTCAGACAGTTCCGATTTCAAAGTAGCAGCAGACTTCGTTTGGAAAATAAGTTTATCAAATTCATAGAATAAGCTCTACACGTTTTAATACCCTGTATTTTAAAAAATTTAGAGAAAGGAAAGTTGAAGTAGTAACAGCAAAAAACGCCAATTTTGTATACAGATAACCACAAAAGGTTAAAACGTGCCGAGAACCGTGTGGCTTCAGGATGGATGATGACAAAATTAAAAACTAAAACAATAATGTTTTATGTCAAATGGATTTATAAAAAAAGCTAAAAAATAATTCGGAAGATCCTAGATAGCAGTCATCACAACACTCTCCTCAGCAATTTACGGTATCGATCAGATAAAAAAAATAATAAAATGGTTGAGCGAAGCGTAACCTGAGTAAATGATATATGTAAATACTACGCCCAACGATTTTATTATTTCATCTGATCCATACCGTAGATTTCTGAGAAGAGTGGTGTGATGACTGCTACATAGAACCTTTCAAATTATTTCTTAGCTTTCAGTACATTATCTACAACATTATTCTTTTTTTTCAATGAAACCTTTCAAGCGTTTTGAGAATTTTCAGGTTTTCTTCTAATTATAAAAATTTGATAACAACCTCTACCCTCATTTTATCTGATTTTTTATATAATTTTAAACTCAATGAAGCCATAACATTGCCTTCGAACGCATGCAAATTCTTGATAAAACCAGACCATAGAAATACATAAACATAAGAATAATTTCAACCGTAGAGAGAGCTCAAACATCAACAAGACATGGATACCGGCACTTCATAAGACGAAGATGATAATAATAATAAAAATAATGTTTATTTGACAAGTAGCAGGTCAGCCAAACGTTGGCAATATACTCACGAGAGCCAGAAACTCCAGAGTAGTTTCTGAGCACTGTAGGTATATGAGAGAACAAATCAAAAACACTACACTAAAAAATAAGTTAAAGGTATAAAAGATAACTGTTATTATTTTCAATTATACTGTTATTATATTTAAAATACACATTACAAGGTGCATTTCTCAATTATTTTTTTATTAATTACATTTTTTACAGTAGCTATGTTTGCCAATACATAACTTTTTAAGGAAAGTTTCAACTTTTTCAAAGATTCCAGAGTTGAAATATTTTGTGGAAATGAAATTCTCCCACTAATTGAAAAAGGGCAGACCAACCAGGTACAAGAACGGTCGGTCGTCCTACACCTAGTCCCATTATAAGTACGAATGCACCAGGACCATGTTCAGTTTTCCCATTGCAGATCACTTGAACCGTTGCCGCATCGTCTTTGATGATGTCTGCCGCAGTAGCAGACGAAATGTCAGGTATAAAAACCTGCAGACCACGGCTGATAAACCCGGAAACATCGGACAATCTGTTAGACACCGGCCGTGAAAGATACACATCATGCTCAATACTTTTGTCCTTTTTCACACTTGAACAGCTTTTTAATTACTTAGCAAATAACATTCAGAAGATCTTATTACTTTGAACAAAAACCGACTTTCAATAATTTGAATCAAACAAAATGACTATCAATTTGTTTTTCTTCAACTACTTTTTCAAAAACGTTTCTGCTCTTTTCGATACTGCCTTGAAAGTCAAGTTTTTGATATTCCCCGTATGCATATAGGAACACCTGGTCATCGGTGGTATAAACAGCGGCCAGAAATTAGAATCCGGCTAGGAGGGCTCTCCACTCGAGTCACTTAAAATTCCTAGCTGTCAAGATGTGATTGAGCCACATGCTTGAATAAATGAGAGAGTTAAAATCTTTGGAGAGTAAATAATAAAAATGGAAAACACCTTTCAGATGACATAATGAATAATGAGGTGTTCGTCAAGTTAAAATGAATAATTTATGAATTATTACAATTACTTATTGTGATGAAATTATATACAAAAAGACTTAAGTCATTGGTGATAATGGATGCAGAAGATTCAAAAAAAATAATTTCAATCACATATTTTTTTAATATCCAAGATAGATTTCGTCCTGCAATTTTTAGAAACATCAATGGTGCGTTACAAAACGAATTTAATGATATATCACAATCCATTATTTGAAAATTTTTGAACAAAAACCATTTTCAAATAATGGATTGTTATATATCATTGAATTCGTTGTGAAGTAAAATACAGAATATTTCATTTTATCGGTTCATATAAAAAACAAATCTGATGATGGTTTCTGGAAAAAGGTACGTGGGATTCAAATTCTGAGCACTGCATGTTGTAGAACGAAAAAAAGTCGCCCGCAGAAAGTGTTATTTTTATTCCATAGCGTTTCAAATGACGTCAGAAAAAAATAAAAACGAAATCGTTCAGTTTTTTTCAGGATATCTCCGGAAGTATTCAGAATTTTCCAGATTTTCAAACATCATTTCGAAGAGTACCAAATTACGGTCTTACGGTTTCCGAGATCACAGTGGCCACCCTCGATTTTGGAAGACCCGGTAGAGCTTTTTGAATCTAATATAAATTGCTACCATGCACAGGCAAAGGCATTACAACCTTTGTCCTTCGCACATACGAAGTCTGTTCAACAAATGAGGCGAATTTTCATCTATCTCAAAAATATTCGGTTATTCATCAGTTTCTATTTTCTCCAAAGTTTTTTCCGATCCTTGAAACAGTTCTGATATGCACTTTTTGGTATGTCCTTGATATGTCTCAGTGATTCGGTTTTTATCTTCTCAATCGTCGTCCTTTCATGAATCTCTTCGATCTTGCCAATAGGAAAAAGTCGCAGGGGGCCAAATCTGGTGAATACGGTAGCTGATGCATGATTACAGTGTTGTTTTCTCGCAAGCGGCACATAACTTCAGATAATACTCCTTATTGACCGTACGACCATGTGGCAAGAACTCCTGATGCACTACGCTACGGTAATGGAAGAAAAAAACAGTGAGCAAAAACCTAACACTTGATCCAACTTGGCGTGCTTTTTTTACTCTTGCTCTCCTGTGCTCTTCCATTGGGACGATTGGACTTTGGTTTCGATGTCATAACCATATACCCATGATTCGTCACTAGTTATGATCCTTTCAAGCAAATTTGGATCGCCGTTGACGTCATTCAGCAATTCCTGATTACGACGGGTTTTTTGG
>WOGL01000166.1:0-17952 GCA_015342145.1 Leptinotarsa rubiginosa | reverse complement strand
GCTAGATGTTTGTTTCAGCTCTAAAGATCTATCTATTTGTGCTTCTGAAGTCAGGGAAGTTATTCTATCATCCGTGGATGCATATATTTCCTTTTGAATGAAACGAACTTCTAATGGCAAAACATGGTTCAACAAAAATTGCGAGCAAGCTGTCGCCTCCAAAAATCTCGCCCACAGGCAGTGGCGCAAAAATCCCAGTGCTGAAAACCGAATTAGGTTTGTTAATGCTCGCAACAGCTACAAATTGAGGATAAATGAAAGCAAAGAAATTCACAATCAGAGAATTAGGGATAAACTGATTGCCAATCCCAACGGGTCTAGATCCTTCTGGATTAATGGGTCTAGCTAAAGCTGTTAATCAAAACTATACAAAATCCACAATTCCACCGCTAACACAAGCCGATGGTTCAATTGCAACAGACATAGAAAATGCAAATCTACTAGCTGAACAATTTGCGTCCCACTCCACAGTAGATTTTCAGGGAAAGGTACCACCCACTATTCCAACACTAGAATCCACAATGTCGGTAATTACTTTTCGACAACGTCTAGTCAGGCGAATTCTGAAACAGCTCAATATCAACAAGGCGTCTGGTTCTGATAAAGTGCCCGTCATCGTACTTAAAAAGTGCGTAGATGAACTCGCACCAGTATTTTGCAGAATTTTCAGCCTGTTTTACAAGGAAGGGGTTTTTCCTTCTTGTCGGAAGATAGATCGCGTTCAGCCTGTTCCCAAAAAGGGCAAGAAAAATCTTCCAAATAACTATAGACCAGTCGCTTTGCTATCAGTAATATCAAAAATCATGGAGAAAGCCGTAATAATTGGAAGGCTTCAACATCCTGAGCGATCATCAATATGGCTTTCGGAGACAGAGATCAACAGGCGACCTTCTATCGTATGTCACCCATATTTGGAATAACGCAATCAAGAAACATGGAGAGTCAAGAGCTGTAGCGCCTGATATTTTTAAGGCCTTTGACCATGTGTGGCATGAGGGTTTGCTGGCCAAACTTCGAAGTTATGGCTTATTGTCGGATCATTTTTGTGTATGCCTCTTCAGCTTCCTGAAAGAACGTGCCCTGCAAGTGGCCGTCAACTTATATCTCTCGAATACTTTTACCATCAACGCTGGTATTCCCCAGGAATCTATATTGTCTCCAACCCTCTTTCTATTGTATATCAGACTTATTGGAAAAAAACAAGAATCCAATATATTGCTTTGCTGACGACAGCACACTTGTTTCTTCATTCCATTTGGATTCCAGGAAATCGGCGGTGGATGCATATCTTCACCGGCAGCAGGAGGTTGCATGTCTTAATGAGGATCTAGAAGTATTTTCGAATTGGGGTGAAAGTTATCAAGTTCGAATCAATGCCAATAGGCTTATGGTATGGGAAATAAGATATGTTTTCGAAAGAAAATTAGAAAGATATCTAGAGAAGACTGCATTGATTGTTGTTTCATGTCTTGTGGTAGGCTCATTTCGGTTATTATTCCTTTGTAGTTCTAATTTATCTTGTAGAAAATTACTTAAAAAATATTTTTATTGTACGCTACGAACATTTGGAGGTAGACTAGTTGGCAAAGAGTACTTGCAGTAAATACTTTTTCGGTGTTTGAACTAGAAAAGTATATGGATTTTTATTTTAATTCATTCAAGAACATTCATGTAGAATGTTGTGACTATCATATTACACTTATTTCTTCGACATCAAAGTATTACCTTTCACAGATATCACAATCTGATATATCTACGATATAATTATACGTATGACAAAAGTATGTCTCCAGGGCGTCTTCTTGACATCTCATAGAGATATTGCAATACTAATCGTGATACCCTGAGAACATATGTGAGACATAATCATGTTGTCTGGATTAAGAATGTTTTTCTTGAAACATTAGCTAGACAAAATATTTCAGCAAAGTGAAGAAAAAACGCTTATCAAAATGTGGAAAATCTACAATTCCTTACCAAGGGGGCTCTAAAAAGTAGTGCTGTTAATATGAAAATGACGGCCAGAAAATTTTTTCACTTTTCATCTTTCCAGTTATTGATCAATACCATATAATTGAGTTTAAACGAGTTTATACCAGAAAAGAAAATTTTTTCAATGATATTTTTTCAATACATATTTTAATGACAATCAGATATAACATACATCTATGAGTGAATTTGTTGATTGGTAAAATAACAAAAAAACTAATAATTGATAAAACTGGAACCTCTGGCATAAAATAAATTTAAAACAAGCACTTTTCCCAATCACCAGAAATGCATTTCATTTCCCAATTACCCAATCACCACACAGAATGGTTTGTTACAGTATGATTTCGAATGTCCGAATTATTGGCATCTCATACATTGGATTATGCTGCTTTTTGTGTTTGTGATGGGTCTAATATTACAACTTCATTTTGCAGACCTGTAACTTCCTAAATTTCTTTATTATTTTGAGCAGGTTCTAAATCTACAAAAAATAGATTGAGTGGTTCTTTTGTTGTTCTTTGTTTAACATTGATGATGTTTCTCTCTCTGTCCTTAAAGAGTCCATTTTTTTAAATCGCCAAGGTTGGTTCAATGGTGTAGGTATCTAATTAGAATTCTGTATGCACGCTCTATTTTCAGTTGGTATGTCTGATGGTATATATTATTTTCTCTAAATTCTTTTAATTAATTTTCTGTATGTTCCTGGTACTTCGCAATCTATTTTGACTACATTGTTTACTAAACTTTTTGTCCGATACTCTTCTTCTTTGACTATCTCCTGAATGCGTTTAATCATTTCTGTACTCCATGTACAAATATTGGCGATGGCTTTTGGATTTTTGTGTTTACCGCTCGTATATTATTCGAGGGTTCTTCCTATGTTTCCAGTGGACGAAATCTATTGCCTATTTCAATTTCTTTTGTAGTTTTTTTGGTTTTCAATATTTTCTTCCTATTATTTCCTCTTATTTGCCATTCATTGTTACTGTTCATCAAGGTTTATCCTTCTTCCTCGCTAGTTGAGGACATTTTTTGAATGCGATTTCTTTCATTTTCACTTGTTATTGGTGGCTGCTGTTATGTAGATTGATAGCTGTTGGAATATCTCTGAGAAGTTGTGGTTTGCAATTGTTGAGATAGTGTATGTTGATTCGTGGTGAACGAAGTTGTAGACAATGCTGGCAACCACTGCATTTAATTGTTTATTTGCGGAATTTGAGGATGTACATTGAGTTGATCCTGTATATTTAGTGGTTTTGTTGATATATTGCCCGTTCTTTCATGTCGAATCCGATAAAGTTCCCCGAATGGAGCATTCAAGTGGTTGAAACCAGAGCCAAAAAACAAAACATTTGTGATGTAACACCAGACAGCGCTGTTTCAATTCGCCATAGATATCAATAGTGGTACTAGGCTTAACCACGAATGCATTGTTGGACTGAACTCTCCTTAAAGAACAAGCCGGAGTAGGAAACGGCAATGACATATCTCCTTACGAAGACACCATCTATGAGAAGACTCGATCCACGAATATCATAAATAAACGGGGCTCCTTAAGGCTACCGTTGCAAAGCGAAGTCTCAGCGTAGACTTACAATAAGGTTTTTAATGCTAATTGGATATTTATTCAAACATTTGTTATATAAAATACCTTTGATAACCCTTTGTTCAGAAATTTGAATCTCATATAAATCGCATATCTTTATATTTTTGGGCAAAACTTCTTTCAATATCCTCCACATGTCAGTCGGCCTCTTCCAATTCTCCATCATCAATTTTCAAAAAGTATATTACTGTCCTGCATTACTGTTTGTATCCCAATTTTTGGGTTTTTGGCCCTTTCTTGTAGCTTCAAACACATTTGTGCAACTTCATCTGAAATATCCACTTATTACCATATTCTGGAAGTAACTAGGTATATTTTTCATTCATATCTTTCAGTCTATGATTCTAATTCACTTCGACTACGTCTAGGTTGATTGAATGGAAGTTAATGTTCTACCTTGTCTTTTTATTTGTTTATTCTCACGTTTACCAACTTATTATATATGATCAATGTTATTGGATTTTTGTTATAATCAATGATTAAACCTCCAAAATTTGTCGGGCGAGTACATTCCCCAACCATATTTTTGAAATCTATGTTTAATGTTCATAATTTCTTAACCAAGTACTATATATTGAATTTGAGAGTCAGTCTATATTGAACAGTTCACATAAAAAATTGTGTTAAAACACCCACCTTCAAAAAAGTCTAAGAAGTGTATACAGATATTATTTGGAAATCTATATAAACAAATTTCAAGACATACTTTTTTCATGAACAAATTTTACTGACACCAATATATTTCATGCTGAAGAAAAGAGAATTGAAACTTTGTTTTTACCACTCTTATTTGTAACTAACGTTACTGCAGTTTCGTCCTATAATGTCATTTTCAAACTTACACATTAAACTATATTTTATGCTCATCATGACAAATAAAGAACTTCATCTGTCGAAACATCAAGCATAATATCCTGCAAACCACAGTCAACAAACTGGACACCAGTTATAACACAGTTATCCCGACCGTGAAAGTTTACACTCTTTGGGTTTGAATCATTTCAAAAGATGTGGGAGTCGAAGATCTGAGAATATTGGATCTGAGCTCATTCAGGTCATTGGGTTATTTGTTATGATTATTGGTGAATTCAGAATATAACTGGGCTGGACAGTAATGACACTTTATGTTAAGGCACCGCTGATGATATGAGTTTTTTATAAACATTGACTTTTATTCAAGTAAAACTTTGTGTAAATTGTTCAGTCAAACTATCCATGATAATAATTACACAATTTTCATAAACATTTTAATTTCTAGACGCGTTTCGCTGTAGTTTCTTCGGTAGAAAGTTATCATCGTAGCTTCCATCACATATCGACTTTTATGTGAATTTGATAGTTATGATTGTAATTTCAAGAGCGGTACATTGGATGAACATGACTAAAAGGAGAGCACTTCATGACTGCCGCTTATTCAAAAATATTCTAATCAACAAAAATCCTCCCTATTTATACCATAGATAAAATAAGATTCAGAACGGACGAGTATAATCTAAATATCCGATACAAATCAACGCTAACTCCTCCAAGCCACATAACAGCTCTCTTTAATAGTTCATTAACTCATTATGTAACTTGGGTAATGAATAAGATTCCTTCTGGTTATAAATACTTATCTATGACTTCATTCAAGAAATACCTTAAAAATGAAATTTTGAACAAATCCCTTGGACTAGAAATGAATTGAAGCATTTTCTCAAAAAAATGATTGAAATAACTGCATATCAGTGTCTCAAATTATTGAACGTCCTTTTGTGCATCTACTTTTTTCTCTCATTTAAAAATATTATAGAAGGAAACACACACCTATAATGAGGAACTGGGGCCCTTTTTATATCAAATTGTTCCTCTACTCTTAGAGAACAAACCCATCTTGACTTGAAATTTAAAAAAAAAATCTTTTCACAATCACCCATTCATTTATTTTGTCGAATTTTGATCTCATTGAAGTAAAGGATAATAAATATGTTCGTTCACAGTTCACAGTTCACAGTCATAGCTACTGGAGTGTGGTTATATTTTTATATATTTAATGAACAGATTGTAGTTCTATGATGACATGAATTAAAAAATAGGCTAGTCTTTGAAAACTGTTTATGTATTTATACAAATAGTATTGTAAATCAACATGTTTCCATGCTTGTGTAAATAAAGTTAAAGTTTGTTAAAATAAAGGACAATAAACTAATACTTCTCCATGTACGTAAACTAAATCACATTATTAAAATACAGTTATTTTGAAAAAATAATGATTGTAATTATATTGACATTCAATTCGTATCATTGGTTTCCATCTTTGGTTTGATACTTCAATCCATTCCTTGATTCTACACTCCTCCTTGAACTGCATCTACTCTTTGATGAAGATCTACTTCTTGATTTTCCTAATGTGTCATCTTTGGAACATCTTGAATTGGATACGAATCTCTTTCTGGAGTAACTTTCTGGAGATTTGGGAACAGAGAGATTCGTTTTGGACCTAGATGAACTCCTACGTCGTTTTTGTCTTTTCATGCTTTTTGCTATAACTCGCTTCTGGTGATCCAGTTGGGGAAAAAGATCTAAAAGTTAAAAAAATAATAGTAAGATTGACACTTTCACCTTGAAAGCTATCATTTTTTTAAAGAAAATTTACTTTGGTTCTTGAAGGATAAGTAAGAGTACTAGCTTTGGTTTTGAATAAAGGACTACACTCCAGCTATGTAGTAATAAAACTTTAATTTTTTTGTGAAGTGTTCCAAGTAAAATATTAGAGGACTGAGCCATAATGAAAATGAACAAATGATTAGAAATTTGTTTTAATATTTTGAGTTATTACATGTGACGAATCATGGTTTTTACCAATGACCAAAAACTATGCGCCTATCAATGCACTGGAAGAGTTTATCAGTAACCATGACTGAAAAAAGCTCGAATGTCCAAATCAAAATACAAGACCATGATGATTGATTTTTGAAAATCCATGGAACCCTATATGTAAATTGGGTACCTGTAAGACAAACACTAAATAAAGAATATTATCTTGAGGTTCTAGCCTCTCTTCATAAGCAAGAAAGAAATCGACCAGAGTTGTGAAAGAATTTGGCCTAACAATAATTTAAATACAAATATTAGGTCAGCCTGAATCCGTCTGTTTTCCAATGTGGTTAGATGAAGTGTAGAAAGAATATCAGTGTAGTTGTAGTTATGTCGCTGTTCCATTTACACCCCATTTTATAGGTAGCACTACGCAAAAATTCATTTTGAACCTTTTCCAGTGACGTTTTGTACACTAAGTAAGAGGGACACCGCACAATGGATGCATACTCTAAATATGACCTAATTAATAAACAATACAGAATTTTCATTGTGCTAGACGGTAATTCTTTAGCGATCCTACCTATATATCCAAGAAGTTTGAGTTTGGTTCAAGGGCAAAGAGTTTATGCAGTATTCATATGTGATTGGTGCCTGAGAACGATTGAAACACATGACCGGACATTTGATTTAGTTCCACGCAGTTATATCTACAAGTGATTAATTGGTTCACATCGTCTTGAAGTTTCAAACAATCAACATACGATTCAATCACACGATGTAGCTTGAGATCATCAGCAAATAACAATCCCTCTGAGTCAGTAATGTGTGCAATAAGATCATCAATAAAGATATTGAAAAGTAATGGTCCACAGTGACTACCTTGGGGAACACTAGAACAGGTATGTTTGTAATTATTAATTTTCGCCCACTGAATTCTACTTGTGAGGAAGATGCCAATCCAATCCAAAACATTTCCAAAACCAAAGGATTTTTATTTTCGAAGTAATACAAGATGATTCACTCTATCAAACGCCTTTAAAAAAAATCTGTATAAATTGAGTGAACCTGGTACCGTTTCTCAAACGCGCCCAATATGTCAGCATATTTGTGACTGTAGACTTGCCCCTGGAGAAACCATGCTGCTGGTTGGTTAGAGCACTGAGCCAAGAAAGCTGTTTGGTTACGAGACAATCAAATATTTTAGGAATACCAGATCGTGAACTGATGCCCCCATGATTCTTAAAATTGCTCCTATCACCTAATTTGTGATAGGTCTCATGAAGCTGCCTTTCCAGAACATGGAAAATTCACCATTTCTGAGAGATAAGTTGAATGATGAAAAAGTGGAAAGTTCAGGGTACACACACATGGTTTCAATAACAGTGAAGGCACACTATCCGGTCCAGAGCCGAAACCAGTCCTTAGTGCTCCCACCTCACTAAAAATATCCATTTGAGTAATCTGGCAACCAGTGAAATTGAGTACTACCTTGTTGCTCGGGTGATACAAATTCTGCATCAGCATTAGCATAGACTGATGAGAAATGATCAGCAAATAGATTAACAGTATCAAAAAAAAGTCAGCTTCATAAAAATCAGAAAGCCTTTCTTCATATTTCAAATCAGACTTCAAACTGATAACAGGTAATTCAAAAGAGTAACCAGTATGGTTGTGATGGAGTAGATCAGAAGCGGAGACTACACAATAGTCAATACAGTCGATACAGCTAAAAAGAAGGTCAAGCATTATACCAGTACTATTTGGTATTTCATTAACTTGAAACAGATTTAGATAACAAAAACTTTCAGAATGTGTCACTGCTTTAGAATTTTCTGGACAATTAACGACCACTCCTAAATTTCCATTCGTCCAAGATGCAACTAGTTTATGATTTGGGTAGACCAGACTTCTTCGCTTGAGTTTGGTGGAATATACACGCAACAAATAATGAAGGTAATTTTTTCATATTCAATCCCAACAGCCTTGTTCCACTGCAGTAATTTGGACTTCCAAACGATGGGCATTAAGGGTATCAGTAGTAGCAATTAGTACACCTCCACCTCTTGATTTGACACTGGTAAGACTATAGAATCCAATCCGAAACAGATTGAAACCTGGTACGTGAATATTCATTTAAAAAAATTAAATCTCAGGTTTATGTTTGCACTTTGTTTTTTGTAGTGAGGAATCGGAAGTTAAACAACAAAATTTCCTCTTGTACGTATGTGTGTTTGCGTACACAATGCCTACGCGTCTGTGCGTGTGTTTCTCTATATTTGTGTATCATGTTTATATAAAAAGCAGAATTTGTGACACCTTTTACATTTATCACAATTTTCTGACTAGAAAAAAATACTGTTCAACTCAAATGCTGTCGATCTATTTTTTATTATTTTCGTTTTTGTAAGTTGCCATAAATAGTTTATCTGCAGGTAGTATGTACAATATAAGATGTCTAAAAAAACCCTGGTACATCTACTCATACCTGCAAAAGTTTGGGACAAAATGAAGGATTTCTAGTTCTGGCTCTGGCTACTTGATTAGGAGAGATCAGCGGCGTTTCAGATGACGCAAGCAGTCTTTACAGTAAACTGTAATCATAGACCACACAGGGTGTATTTGAATTTATATTCAATTCCAAATTCCACATTCTTTTTCATACTGTGCTTTTAGGATAACTTCAGAAGTGAGTTAATGTTTTTGTATTTTAAGTGTTATTAACGAATAGTCAGTATTAAATCGAAAGATAAGTGTCTAAGTTCTGGTGAATTATCAGTTGAAGTTTCAACCCAAGCAAAGTTTTGATGGAATTGTAATTCCTTGATATTTCAACCCAAGAAATATTTGCAGATGTTATTATGTACTTGACACTGGTTGTTTATCGGAAGGAATTCCGCAGAACAGGTGTACTTGAATACATGTTTTTTGGTATGGTATTGAAATGGAAAAACTTTTTTTATCCAGCCACAGAGGTCTCAAACTCTTATGTTTTCAGAAGAATTTTGTTTTCTTTTGGACAGAAGCTAATCATGATCTTTGTAAACACGAAATTTCTTATTTGTGTGATAGCAATTTTTTATTTATATCACAACTCATGGATTTACAATATTTCCTTCAAGAATCTGCTGAAGGTTTCTTACATTTTTTTTATTTTATTTTCATCATATTCTTATTGCATCTAAAGAAGTGAATCAATATCAACAAGTGCACGCCTGCAGCCTGCACTTGTTGATATTGGAAATTAGTTATTACCAATATACAAACAATAATTACCTAATCATTTGGAAAGCAAGCTGAATATGTCTATAATCTTTAAGTTTCACACAATTTACATACATATAATACAGGTCAAATCATTATGAAGCTGAGAAATAATAATAACTTCCTCATTTTCCCAAAATGTATTTGCAAACTTCTCAACAAAATCAAATATATAGGTATGATAGGAAGAAATGTATACATATACCCATAGTAGGCCAGTAAAAAGGGGATTTTTAGTCGGCGTAATTCGGGGAAAGCTGGAGATGGTTTTAATACCTTCTAATGGTCCTAAATACATGTAATCTGAGTTTGCACCATCGCAGGTGGTGAGCTTAACTTTTGGGAACAAAAAAACCTCGAAATTTTTGCACTTTTTTCATTAAATACACGCAAAATCGCTTATAACTCGTAAACGACACATCCTATAGAAAAAATCATACTCGACAAAATTAAAGAGCATTAAATTCTACGTCTAATGACTTACTCAAACACCCGAATCGGTTCACTGGTGTAGCCGCAATCGTGCGTCAAAGATTGGCAATTTTTACCAACTTTGCTAAAAACTCCACTTATGTCACTTTCAGACAGCTGTAACATGTAAACGGTCAATCCAACCAAAAAACACCATAGAATAAAAGCTGTAGAGCATCAAATTTCAATTTGAGTGGACACCTTAAATTTCAAATTCATTACCTACAATCTCCAAAAAACTGGTTTTCCGGTTTTTCGCCAAATGCACAGCAGAGCTTGTGAACAGAACTTACCTGTAATCTGATAATCATGTGTATTAATCTAATACGACCAATGCCTTAGTTCACTTCCCAGAATTATATCGAGAAAGTACGTAAAATACCTAATGAAGTAGGTAGGAAATTTAAAATTCCATGTTGACGTCATCATAAAAGTCGCTCATTGAAAAGGGACCAAGGTAGCAAGAATAAAAGTTAATTTTTCTTTCTTAGTCTTTATTTACTAACATGATTGTCTTAAGATTACACATCATAGAACTGCATTGTATATATTAGAGTTAGGTATTGTAATACAAAAAATGAAAAAAAAATGAAAAACAACTTGTGAATGTAATACATTAAATAATTATGAATATAAATACAAGGCTCGTCGTTTATTTATTTGTACAATAATTATTTTCGCCGTCTTTTGGAGACAGAGGGGACAGGTTCTTCTTGCTCACAAGGTCTTGGGCCAGTATTCGAGGTTGGCTTGGGGTCAGCGGAAGTTGACGGCTCGGGATCAGCAGAAGTTGATGGCACCGGGTCAGCCGAAGTTGAAGGATGCTGTAAAATGGACAACAGAGGCGGCATCTCGTTCATTTCCTTGTCCATTGCTTCCTCATCGGCCTCATCGTCATCATAGCAGGGCGCGACTTCGGATGCAATCTCAATTTCAACAGGGGCATTAGTGCAGGATTGACCCTTGCAGCTGCGGCATATCACTGAGCACTTCAAGCCATGCTTGCGGCAGCTGCATTTTCCCATGCAGCCCTTCACACATTTACAGGAAAGGCTGTTAAGCACGTCTGCTGGGGCTGGATCCCTGGTGGTCGTTGTTGGGATCAGCCCATGCCCACTCTGTTCCCACCCCCATAACGTGGCAGGTTTCTCGTACCCATACCAATGCTGAACTTGGTGGTATGTTCTCAGTGAATGGTGCTCAAGTGCCGCATCGGTCGGGGGCAATGATGCCAGGTCAAATCCGGGTTTGGAGAGGCTGTTTTTGAATTGGGAAAACCTCACGCTGTTGATTGTTTCCGCATGCTGTGAAGAGTATACGTACATCAGGAATTGTTTCCCTGCATGTATAACATCCTCTTTAGACGCATTCTCATCAGAGAAGACGGAGGCGTATGTGGCTAAATGAGGATTTTTTGCCATGACTTTCACGAATTTCAATTTACCTTGCCTGTAGAAAGAAGATGTGGTGTCGCATCCACTAAATGCGTGAAGAAAGGGGAGATGCTCCTTGATAATATCATCATGTCTGAAGTGGTTGGGAGAATAAAAGGTGTTGTTCAACACCCCCTTTCCTGGTCTCATGACAATGACATCTGATGAAGGAGCTCGCCCAGTTAGTATAACAAGGAGGTCGGTGTCCTCTCCAACTATAATGACACGTTCTTGCTTTTCGTGGGCCATTTCCAAGGCGGTTTCCACAATTAGGGTATCTGCATCTTCATCGGCTTGTATCACGCAGAACCCCTCTTGTGACAACTTTTCCCGCAGCAGTTGGATAAGTTTATCCTTGTTGGAATCATTTGCGAGAAATCTATCTTTGGGCATGGTCGCTGTCATGGTCTCGTCGAATTCGACCCTGGCTGCAGAGGCTTTCTGTTGGCGGCGCAATCGCTCGACAGTCTTAGTACTCTTGTCCTTCGCATCGTGTGGATAGCCATCAAAAACTATCGTCGTTCCTTGTTTGCCAAAGTACCGCTTGACGTAATTGACATATTTAGCGAGGATGTCTGAGAACTTTTCCTTTGATTGCCAGACAACTCGATGAATAAGAAATCCTCCGTCAAGTACGAATGTTGCTTTGGACATGTCGATGTCTTCACTCTTCATAGGTGAGAATAGATCATAAAACACTGATTTGCGGGTTTTCCTCATTCCTGTTTCATCAAACATGGACAGAGGATAAGGTGCCAACTCATACGTAAACAGATCCTTCAACTGTGCATTTGTTTTTTGGAGGAAGGTTATTCTTTTGAAAATGGTTTCTGGGTTGACTGGAACCACTTCTTTATTAATTGTTACTCGAGAGGTGAAAGCTTTAAGAGGGACAACTCGGTTTTTGCGTTGAAACTTAACATCACGAAAGTTGTTGCCAACAATCCTCCCAATACTTTCCTTTCCTTTCAATAATGCCTGGTGGCAGTTTATAGTCGTGTCACCCACAACTCCTGTACTAATAGACATGACATAGTCACCTGTTGGGAAAGGGTCGTGAGTAGCAAACCATGAAACGAATTTGGCAACGTCTGTTTCATCCCTTGTTATCCTGGACAGCCTGGCATCTACATGTTGTTCTGTGCTAGCAAAAGTTATACCACAAAAATCTTCAAGTTGGAGGAAAATTTCCATGATAGCAGGCATTGATGCTATCCACTTTCCAAGGACAGCATCGGTAACACCACGCCCAGATATGCCACCTGTGCTCTTGCTAGCTCTCATAACCACCTGTTCTATGGTCATATCAGTCCATATTCCAGACCAGAATTTGTCAGACCTCCGAATGGTGAAGAATCCTTTGTTGACAAATCGATTGAATTCATCAGGTGGAAGCTGTGATTCAAGTTCCAACATGTCTTGGACATAGAGGTGAGCAGATTTTGCATAAAGGAAGTGGCCTGTGGCATGAAAGTAGGGCAACATTTGTTGAACACATTGAATATGTGATTGGAAGTCACCACTTCGTTCGGCTTGGATGAATCGTTTGATGATGGTGACCATATGGAAGTACTGAACCCACAGCTTGGCAGTGGGCCCCCTTTCCTCAAGTTCAGCTAGTTTGTCATAGAACTTGTCCATAATACTCGTAAGGGGTGGTCTATTCAGTTCATCGTCAAAGTTTGGAGCTCCAATGCTGCTGAGAATGACCAGTACCTGTTCGTTCTGTTCTTCAGTTATTTCAAGCTTGGACAGAATTAATTTAGCTAAAGCCAAGTGGACTAAGATATGTCCTCTGACAGCTCTGGAGTACGCGTGTCCTGTCATCATTTTTTCAGTGGATGCTCTGGCGTAGGCTACACTTAACACATCTTGCAACCCAGATCCATCCATCAAAAACCCAATGGTGCCCATGTACGACATCAAGAGGTGAAAACCACCCAGCCTGACAATAACACTGGTCAAGGGAGGCCCACTTCCTGCCACCAATTCCCTTGATTTTATGTACAAAGGCTGGTCAAACGTCGCAAAGGTGAATTCTTGATTTCCTTTGTTTTGTACAGCAGTCATCAGAGCAGTGTACAAAGTATCTGCGTCTCCAGGTGGGGAGTCGATGAATGGCAAGCAGACAACACGAGATTTCGTATATTCTTGGCCTGACGTTATCCGTTCCATAAATCCGTTCCAGCCAGGGATGTCTGGGCGATCTTGCCATTTGCTGTACAGCCACATAAAGTCGCCAGAAGAAATTTTGACGTTTTCAGTTGGATTTCGATCGTCCAGGTTGTAAATGGTGATTGAATTTAGTCCATTTTCAGTTGTTTTCTGATAATGAAGTAACGGAATCTTCCTCGAATCCCCTATTTCTTGCGCGCTAGTTAATCTCCTTAATTTAGAGATCCTTCCATCTGAACGGACAGAAGTGTGCGGGGTGATGCATTGAAGCCCTCCCATGGCATGAAAAGTATTTGCTCCATCAATCGTGTCGATATTAAGATCCACGTTATCAAACACAAATTGGTTGTATGAATTCTCCTCTGTGATTTGTGGTGGTTGCTCAATGCAAGATGCTTCAAATAATCGAGCATCGTAATATGAACAACAAAATCCGAGACTGGAAAGCACTTCAAGCAGTTCTTTAGACCCATACTTCTTGTACAGAGTAGCGCCCAGAGCAACTTGTAGTGGGGAGATGAACGAACGTGGTCTCGTAGCACTCAATATGGCATGTGCGATCGCAGTTATTTTTGTATCCATCTTATCTTGTTCAGGATGCACTTTTTTAGGTCGCTGTACAATTGTCTTGAGGAGTAACTGCAGCGAGTCGGGGACAGGTTTATTAATGTCTCCCAGGAAATTTTCAATCTCTGGATATGTATCCAAATCGTAATTCTGTGATCTGATGTCCTCTCTTATGATGCTTGCAGCTGCTTTAACGATTCGAAGGCGCTCTTCTTCTTCATCATTTTTCCTGGCATCATACCAACTCTGCTCAATTATCTTGTAGCCAGTCTTTCGAAAACATATAACGGTTGGCTTGCCGCCATCTTTAGGTGTCACAATAATGTTATCGCCGTATTTCTTTTCCAGCCGGGTTTTCAGGGTTTTGTCACTTGGAATGTAGCCTGTGTATCCCTTAAAGATTTCGGGCAGAGTGAATTGGCACTTTTCTTCGTTGATCTCTATATATTGACATAAGTAATTAAATGCCTGAGTCACTTTCTCTTCCTCAGGCCTACCTGCCTTTCTGATGAGTGCTGGTGTCTCACTAAATCTCAAAAACTGTTTTCCACACGATGCATGATATCGAGCCTCAGCTGCAACCAGATCAGATTCAAGACGAATTCGTCTCAACACCTCCTCTTCTCCCTTCCGTTCTGCTGCTGTGACGAGAGAATCCTTGAATTCCAATGTTTCAACACAATGAACGGAGTCACGTCGCCCGACTGGTTTTTTCAAATTCTTTTTACGAAATTCAGTTGATGCATCCTGCCCACATATCACACAGTTTTTCTTAAAATCAAATACTGTTCCTGACGGTCTTTTGGCTCGAGTAACCCCACTCTCTTTTGTTGCAACCCTCTCCCTCACGTAAAGTTTCCTACATCTCTCGTGAACAGCTATTGAATTGAGCCCCTGCAGGGTCTTGTAATGGTCATCATTCTTTTCTTTGCTGACCTTAATGAAAGTCGCAATTCCCCTTGCCTTTACTGTCGTGACCTCTTCCACAAATAAACTTCGGTCACAAAAAATACACTTCCCTCCGCTCATTGTGGAAAGATAAAAAACGCGTTTCAAAACTACGTCACTTCGCTAAACTGAACTGGCGTTGAAAACCGAAAAAAACGTTTTAGTTAACTAAACACTGTCAGTCCACCACAGAGGCACAAAATAAACTGCCAACTTGTGAGGGTTCTGTTGAGTTGGGGATCTGCAGGTATGGCCGTGAAGGAAGGGACATAGCGGGACTCTTTTGTTGAGAGGGGTCGATGACCATACCTTGAGCCTTAGGAGGGGAGAGACTAACAAGCAAAAAAAACCCTCACCTGCCACCTTCCCCGATAAGATGTGTCTGCTTGAAATAATTATTCTGAACAAATAACTTCCTGCCGAACCGATCATATTTTACTTGGATCACGTTCAAAATGTAAAATAATTCCCTACAGTCATTTATTAATTCATTTCTTTTATATTATTAGGTACCTACCTAATTTTGAAGTTTTTATTTTTTAATATTTTTTTGAACTTCTTTTTGAATTCTAGCTTTTTTGAAACTTTTTCCTTTATTCTATCCCTCTACAAACACGTTCACGTTTTTTGTCCGACTACTGTTTCACAAGTTCAGCTGATACACGTTTGGCGGAAAATCAGAAAATCCGGTTTTGTGGAGATTGTAGGTACTGAATTTGAAATTTATGGTGTCCACTCAAATTGAAATTTGATGCTCTACAACTTTTATTCTATGACGTTTTTTGATTGGATTGACCGCTTAGATGTTACAGCTGTCTGAAAGTGACATAAGTGGAATTTTGAGCAAAGTTGGTGAAAATTGCCAATCTTTGACGGACGATTGCGGCTACACCACTTAACCGATTCGGGTGTTTGAGTAGGTCATTAGACGTGGAATTTAATGCTCTTTAATTTTGTCAAGTATGATTTTTTCTGTAGGATGTGTCGTTTACGAGTTATAAGCGATTTCGCGTGTATTTACTGAAAAAAATGTAAAAATTTCGAGGTTTTTTTGCTACCAAAAGTTAAGCTCACCACCTGCGATGGTGCAAACTCAGATTACATGTATTTAGGACCATTAGAAGGTATTAAAACCATCTCCAGCTTTCCCCGAATTACGCCGACTAAACGTCCATTTTGAGGCTCGTTTTACTGGCCTATATGATTCACGTTTAAATTACGTCCTCACTCATAAACCTCAGTTCCTTAGAATTTCAGCAAATCCTGGAACGAATCCGATTGGCATGTGTGATACGTTATAACGTTCCGTTTTTCCACTTGTCACTTTATATTATTTCCGACACAATCGGAACACACACTTTTTTTTATTTCCATTTGTAGATTGTAACATACCAATAATTTCCATTTTATATTTTCACAGATCTGGAATTCTTCTGAGCAGACTACAGTAGCGCTTTCAAATAAATGAAAATCAGATGTCGACATCTATTCAAAAGCCATATTGTTTGTTTTGATTATTTTTATCCGTGTCATGGCTAGGTGCCCAACTAGACGTCAACTGATATTATTATTCTTCTTTTTTTCAGTCATAGAATTCATTCCCAAATAGTGTTGTCAAGTCATGAAATTCTTTTTACAGTGATAAAGTCAAGTTAGAAGTGAGGAATAGAGAGAGATATCTACTTTTACGTCATTGAATGAAAACAATAGTCGAAGTAAAATTTGGCCAAGATATCGAATGTCATTGATTTTCGAGGCGTATATAAGCATACGATAATAAAATCAGCTAGTATAAAAACCAAAAGACATTGGACTCAAGAAGAACATTAAGGGCGTGTCTGGGGGTGGTTGCTGCTGGAGACTGCCGGAGTCCCAGATTGCCAGGATCAGAGGAGCCGAATTGAAGGATCATAAGTCAATTCATCTGAATTTCCTTGATGGTTTCGGGAAATAGGATTTTCATCCTAGATTGTAAGGTTCAATGCATTGAACCTCTGGGTAAAACCCTGTATTTGTTAAATATTCCTATAGAGGCCCTCATTGAAAAACAATTCAATATTCAACCATTGACACTCTGATTCCGTTATTCAGGGATGAGTTCATATTACTTAAAATCAAATCAAATATTAATTCTCTGAAGTGAACCGTTTTCCTTGTTTTATCGGTAGTCTGGAAGTGTCTCCTATCTCTGTGTAACAAAGTTGATCTACAGTGACAGAGTTGAAAAGGATACGCTATTTCTATAAACTTCTGTAGATGGCGTCCAATTAAGAACTTGATTTTGGTAACCCTTTTCAGCACTTATTATTGAGCTTCTGTAAGAGATGAGGAACCGTTTTGCGCTCTTGCCTCCGCAGATCCACGGGTAATCGTTTCAACTGGGCACATGTACCGTTATCTTACTCTGGATTGAGGAAAGGGTGAGGTAACGTTACAATGTGAGGAAGTTTTTCCTCAAAAAAGAAGATTTCTAGCATCACAATAGTGTATAAAATTAAAATTATGAAGAGGATGGACAATTTCAAGTCTGTGGACAGCAAACGTTTGTGCTCAAGTGACGATTCACCAAAACCAGGCGAAAAAGCCCTGCACGGTTGAACCTGAGGCATCGTCAGGTGTAGCTGACGTGCAAAAACCCTCATATGGGAAGGTTGTTGTGGGTATCAACGTGGATAACTTGCAACTTGACTATCCGACTAC
>WOGL01000165.1:0-19574 GCA_015342145.1 Leptinotarsa rubiginosa | reverse complement strand
GCAAAATGGCCAATCAAGGACCTAGTATTGAGAAATGCAACAGATATTTCCCTCATGTTTCCACCTACAATATTTCTATATTACAATATCAAAAAGAAATATATATATATATATATACACATACATACATATATATACATATACATATATACACACATACATACATATATATACACACATATATATTCACATATATATATAAATTGAGAAAAAAATATAAATATATGTGTATATTAAATAACAAATAATATTCCCTTAAAATAAAAATAAAAATATTTCCGATGTGTCATTTTTGTGAAGAAAGAAAATGCAGAATTGAACTGAAATGAATATAATTGATCCAAAAACATAGTGTAAGTACTAGTATCCAACGGTTGTATGACTCTTTTTGTGAATTTTCAGAGTACTCTTCCGCATGAAAGATTTTGAACAGACTGTACACATAAACGGTTTCTGTCCTGTATGAATCATTTCGTGAACTTTCAAATACGTTTTCTCAGCGAAAGATTTTGAACAGATTGTGGATTGAAATGGTTTTTCTCCTGTATGACTTCTTTCGTGAACTTTCAAACCACTAGTACTAATGGAAGATTTGAAACATATTCCACACTGAAATGGACGTTCTCCAGTATGAGTTCGTTCGTGAACTCTCAAATGATGTATTCGGGCGAAAGATTTCGAACAGACTGTACACTCATATGGTTTCTCTCCTGTATGACTCCTTTCGTGAACTTTCAAATTACTAGCATTATTGAAAAATTTTGAACATATTTCACACTGAAATGGTCGTTCTCCAGTATGAGTTCGTACATGATTTTTCAATGTATTACCTTGCGAGAAAGATTTCGAACATATCGTACACTGAAACGGTTTTTCTCCAGTATGGCTTCTTTCGTGAATCTTCAGATTATAATTTTTTGTGAAAAGTTTCAAACATACTTGACACTGGAATGGTTTATCTCTAGTATGACTTCGTTCGTGAAGTCTCAAACTACTAATATGAGCGAAAGCTTCTAAACAGATTCCACACTTGAATGAATTCCCTTCAGCTTGACTTTTATTATGGTTTTCCAAATAGTCAATTTGATTGAAATATATTGAATCGATTTGCCTCCTTTTCTGAACGTCGAAGACAGCACTTTGCAGCAAGTTAACATCTGGAGTCATGTCGTCATCGTGAATATAGCCGGTCACGTTATCCTCATCCATGATCTCTGTTTTAATATCTTCGTAGACAAGGTCTATTTCATCATCACGTTCGATTTTTATCTGTTCATCAGTGGTGTCCATATCATCGTGGTAATCCACAGAATATGGATCAGCAACTTGCAGCCACTTGACATCTTGAGTCATGTTGTCATTACGAATATCGTCAGTCACGTTATCCTCATCTACGATCTCCAGTTTGACATCTTCGTAGTTAAAGTCAATTCCATCATCACGGTCAATTTTAATCTGTTCATCATTGTTGTCCATAGAGTACGGGTCAATAATAAAACCTTTATCGGAGTTACTGAAAGTTTCAACTCTTTGTGGTTCAACTTTTGCTAAATTCGAATCGGGAATGGCTTTATCAAAAACACATTCATAGGTTTTCTCGAGTCTCATTCCGTGTTTACTGATATCCATTTTCAAATTCTATGAAACCTAGAACTTATTTGCATATACTGAATATATAAACCAGTATAATGATTACAATGTTCAATCAGAACTGATGTCACTCTGAAATGACCTTTAATTTATATGAAATCTGATTGAATGTGATTGGTCATTATGATGTACTTACCTGTTTTCAGAAATCGGTTTATCTACTCACCTATACAATGAATGGATTCCGAGAAATTTTAAGTTTTTCTAGATTAATTTATAGTGACATAATCGAAAACAATAACTCATTCTTTTCGATTGTCCTATAATTATTGTCAATGGAACAGGTAGTAAGTGATTTCCACTATATTCAATATATAGAATTGGAAAGTACCTACAGATAATTGAAGATTAAATGGGTTAGCGTTGAACATTTTGTAGTATAAATATTACTGGAGTTTTTTCCCAACACCAAATCGCTATTTTTTAACACCTCTACACGTGTTTCGATCACCAAGTGATCATCTTCAAAGAGGAAGATTAAAACTGTAGTATAGTATAGTAGTGTAGTGTAGTATAACAACTGGCAACAGTGGCAACGGCTGATGGTAACTTTGAATCTGCAAGTATTCGAATCATCAAACTTATTTAAGTTGAATGATTCAATTTACCCCAGGAGTATTTTATAGAAAGGTTGCGAAATGTTAAGCTTTCCGCTACTATGTTTTTGTCGTTATAGAAGGCAAAAATAGCGCTAAATGGAACTGATAATGAATATTTCAGATGATCTATGGAGGAATAATTTGTGTTTCACCGTCATAATTCTGTTGAACCATTTTTTCAGATAGACAGTCTCAATGTTCGTACGAACTTTATGTTGAAATATCATCAATTCTCTATTTGTGTTTGTATGATTTTATTTGTGTGATTTGATGTTAATACTAAATAATCATTAAAATGTATCCTGGGATAAGTTTGATTCGAAGTGATAGTTTGATAGTAAATCGTGAGAATTTTTTTCAATAATATACTATCAATTTATCGAAAAAGTTTACAAACCATTCAACAAGAGGGTTACTTCATTCGAAAATTTCATAAAATATACCTTACGATTTGATCTTCACAAACTTTATTTTCAAAAATATAGCACGGTATCACAGTAGCTTCTGAAAATTACAAGACACAATAATTTTTCCATACCGGATTTGCTTATTTTTGCATGGAAATTGAAAATCAAAATTTCAGCCTCAACCCTTCCTGAACCCACATCTCAGTTCAAATCTGATATTCTATGTTCAGGTTGAGGTCTCACCAAATGCGCCAGTCTACATTTCATTTCGAATTGAGGGCGATGTAGTAGTTTAGTTTGTTTGTCAGAAACCAAAGTCAGTGTTTCAACAAATCCCGTCAATTTTCTATATCCCGGCTATGACTTCCACTCCCGATTCAGATGAAACTTTGGAATATCTCTGTTTATCAGAAGCGATCTCTCCTGTCAACGAGAGGAAATGCTGAAACCCCAAAACGTTGATGTTATGTGGTTCAACTGAAGATCACCAAGCTGCGTTTATCGACCACCAAGCGATACATAATATAGGGAACTGTTCTCTTCACTTGCAAGCACGATTGAATTTTCGCAAATCAATCATCCCAGTGTCGAAATTTCCATATTCGGTGACTTCAATGTCCACAATATAGAATGGCTCAAATTTTCAAACATCAACGACGAACAAGGTCGCGAAGCTGGAGCTTTTGCAATGAGCAGCAGACTTACTCAGATTATAGATGAGCCAACCAGAATTCCTGACCGTCATGGAGAATATGCTAGTCTTCTGGATCTATACCTAACAACCAATTCAGAAATTCACAGTCACCGTAAGGTCTACATTGGGATCTTCTGACCACAAACACATTTCAGTGTTGAGTGAATCACCGATAAATGTTGGGGAACAACGCAAAAATCTTACAGCCGAAAACCGAACCAGGTTTGTTAATGCTCGCAACAGTTGCAAACTTAAGATAAATGAAAGCGAATAACTTCACAATCAGAGAATTAGGGATTAACTGCTTGCCAATCCCAACCGGTCTAGATCCTTCTGGTCGGTAGCTAAAACTGTCAATCAGAACTTTATAAAATCCATTATTCCACCACTAAAAGAAGCGGATGGTTCAATTGCAACAACAGCCATGGAAAAAGCAAACCTACTAGCTGAACAATTTGCGTCCAACTCCACAGTCGGTGATCCAAGACAGTATAGGTATTGTAATTCGAACATCATGCAAAAGGAAAAGGCATTGTTTATGTAATGCCTAAAGAGGGTCGGAGAGTCACACCTTAAATCGGTATGACCAATCAGACTCATATCCTTCCTGTTGAAAGGATTTGAGAGGATACTGGACGAACACATAAGGAGGGTAGCATTATATGCATCCCCCTGTTTTTCTTGATATTGAAGGAGCATTTGACAACGCACTACCTAAATCTGTAGTATCTATCGTCTCTGGCTAGAAAAGGTATAGAACCGACCATACATACATGGAGAAAAAATATTTAGCTGAACTATTTGGACATGAGAAATGTGTCTACGGTTGAAATATGTTTCAAGCTCATCTAGCCTCTCAGTTCTGCGAAATTTGCGATCATATGAATATAACCCTAATCTATTGAAGTTATTATGTTTCTTCGAAGTAATCCCTCACTATTCCAAAATAAATGAAAACTTTGTCAAGTTGTCACTTTCAGGAGATGAAGTACACTATTCAACATACATCTTGGCATCGTATCATCTATGCACTTTTTTGAGTAAATGTCTGGATTGAATAGTTTCTGCATTTTTTTGAAACTCTCTGCTAACTACGCATCTTTCATAAAATTCATAGTGGTTGTAATTATTTATTATTTCTAGTCTAATAATGTATAGAGAAAATTATTGTTCCTTCACTAATTGGAATGATGTTGGAATGCTTCCCAGCGCCTAGTTGGGTATTTCCAAAATAATTTATGGCGACTTAATGACACAATAACTCATTGTTTTCGATTATTTTATAATTATTGTCAATGAAGCTGGTACTATATTCAATATGTAGAATTGGAAAGTACCTATAAATACTTGAAGATCGACTGTGTTGGCGATGAACATTTTGGAGTTTAGATTTTAGGTATCGGCATCATGTTGAATATAAAACACCAGGAAACCACTTGTGTTTTGTCTTAAAATAATATTATATGGAGATTTCAATATACATGATACATTAAAACTCACTACTCATACTTTAAATCCTCATGTACATGATACAGCAAAACCAAGTGGCTCATCCGAGTTACGCGAATTGACAATATTGTTAGTAACTTACCTGATTTTTGATGTGTTTTGTGAATCAATCTCAGATCACTATAGTCAAATATTATATATAGAATATGACAATGAACCTCAAAATCACATTGCGAAGAAACGGTCCATAGTGAAAGTAGTATTTTACGGTTTGTAAATAAATTTTTATCAGAAACCTGGCAAATGTTGTGTGGTTCATTGGAGGTAGACTGTAAATATAAAATATTTTGATTAATCCAAAACACTGTGGAGTATTCTCAATCAAACAATCCTGGGGGAACAGCAGATCGTTTCAATACACTCTTTATTCAGTTTAGCAGGAAAAAAATGATAACGTGGCATATAACAAAATCACAATATTTCTCAGACCGTTGGATCGTCCAGCAATATTCAATATTCAATTGAAAAATACGTGCGATGTAGAAAGCATACCGCCAAGTATATTGTAAAAAAAATTAGAGTACATATGTGAACCCTTGCCAAATATAATTATTGGAAGCCTATCAACTGATATATATCCAAACGACCTTAAAATAGCTAAAGTTCCTATCTACAAGAAAAGTTATAAGGAAGACCATCATCTGGCGAGATATTTGAACGCTCATCTCATGTATAAACTTCAATAATATTCTGGATGTCCATCAATTTGGTTTCAGACAAAAAATGTCCACCGAATTAACGATATTCAATGCAGTTAAATGAGTAACAGAGAACGCTGACAGCAAAAACACCTCGGTAGTTTTGTACTATGATTTCTCAAAGGTCTTTGACATGGTAAACACGGTAAAATTCTTGAAAGAGCTGGAACTCACACTCCTTATGATTATAAGGAGTGTGGGTTATTGACTCAATAGGTCATACCTATCAAACCGATTTCAAGTTGTTAGCATAATGAATTAACAAAATCATTATATATCTAGTAGTACCATAATTAGGCAGGGTGTACATCAGGCCCTGATCCTTGGACCAATAATCTTCCTTCTATTCAGGGTGGCCCATTATTGTGAGGAAGTACAGTATCTCGATTATAATGGGGAGTATGATAAAATATTCTAGATTGAAGTTATATGATTTCGTTTATTGCTAATTTTGGAAATATTTTGGAATATACAGTGTTTCTTTGAAGCGGAGCAATACAAATCATATTTTTTTTAAATGGACCCTCCTGTAAATTTTTTCACCGTTGAACTAAGCAGAATGTTTCACATAAGGAGGTATTTCCTATTTTTTTCGAAATTTTTGCGGCGTTGTCAAGTTATTGCTGAAAGAAAGAAAATCTTCGGAAAAGCAAACCACCGTAAATTTGCATGTTTGTCACTTCAATATAGGAATAGGCTGATGTTCGTTCTCCACTATGAGTTCGTTCGTGAACTTTCAAATGATGCATTCGAGCAAAAGATTTTGATCAGACTGCACACTACGGAATTTTATATTGGTAACCCAATCTACGATCTTCACATTTCTCTAGCAATTTCCATCAAATTTGTGACTCTTTGAGATCCCACTTCAGCCTATTGCATTACAGAAATATCTCATAAATAAGGATGAACAATTTCAGTGATATACCATTATGGTTTACTCTGAAGAATTTCGTTAACCAAGGCTTGGTTCAATTTTTGTCTGTTCATCAAAGTTGTGTATATCATCGTGGTAATCCATCGAGTACGAATCAGTTAAAGAACCACTATTGGACTCACTAAACTATTCGTCTCGGGAGTAACTTTATCAGAAACATATTCATTGGTTTTCTCAATTGTCATTTCGTTTTCATTGAAATACATTGTAAAAGTTTATGAAAACATAAACTTATCTGCATATACTGAATATAGATAAATAGATTGTGCATCTGTTTATATGAAATCAAATTGAATATGAATGGATTCTGAGAAATTTTGTTTTCTCCAAATGAATTTATGATGAATTATTGACACATTAACTCATTGTCCTTAATGGTCCTACAACTATTGTCAATGAAGCAGATAGTAAGTAAATTCCACTATATTTGATGAGAAAGAACTTGAAGCAAAATAGGGAGTTGGACTAGAAAACGTATCAGCGATGAACATTTTGGAATATAGATTTTAGGTACTGACATTTAATATAATATAAAACACTTATTTGAATTCAGTGAATCAATTTAGTTCAGAATTAAATTATGGAATAGTTGCGAAATGTCTAGAATATTGGCTACTATATTCTTAACATTGAAAATGGCAATGAAGGCGCGAAATGTGAACTTATAAGTATATATTCCAGATGATCCATGAAGGAACCAATTTTGTTAACCGTTACGAGTATAATTCCGTTGAACAATTCATTCAAATAGACAACGTCAATGTACATACAAAGTTCACGTTGAAGTATCAATAATAATTTATTTGTGATTTGTATAATTTGTGTTATTTGATGGTGATACTAGATAATCATAATAATGTAACTTGTGACAATCCTTCAGGTGTTATGTTCGAAGTTAGCGATTACAGTTTAAATCATTGTTGATACGATACAACTTTAACTAACAATAATGTTTATTTCCACAGTATGCTGACTATTGCAACTTGTACACATACAACATAGAATGAAATGTTGTTTGTATCTGATTCGCGAGAATTCTGTTTTAGAATATTTCAAAATACTCTCAATTTATAGAGAAAGTTCACAAACCATTTTTCAAAAGAAGATTACTTATGTAGGAGCTGCTTCCCAAAATTTATTTTTCATTTAAAGTGAACGGAACATATTATATCAGTGGAATTCAATCACCATGATGACCGACTACTGTGATCGTTCCATTATAACTTTTCTTTTTTATTCAAAGGGAACGAGACAGTGGGATCAAATTGACCGATTACTGTAGTCAATCCATTTCAGCACGAATCTATGAAAATGCGTAATGCTCTACAATTTTCCACAAAAGACAGATGGTCAGAAATTATTCAGTTCGGAAGAAGCACAGAGTGGGCGAAATATAGGTATTGTAATTCGAACATCATCTGAAAAAAACATTGGTTATGCAATAAGAGACCGCAGATACACTCATTTCGATTTCTTAGGGTTCGTGGCGTTGCAATTCTGTTCCGATCATTGTCTAAAAACAGTACTTGTTGAATTGCAACCCATTTAATATATGAAAAGTACCTACAGATAAGTGGAGGAAAATATCTAGCTATTTGTGAATGAGAAATGTGTCAAAGATTTAAATGTGTTTCAAGCTCTTCTAGCCTCTCAGTTCTGCGAAATTTGCCGACATTTGAATATAACCCAGTTTTCTCGAAGTAATCCCTCATAATTCCAAAATAATGAAACATTTGTACATAATATATTCAATTATTTATTTTTATATAGAGCGATCCAAATATTTGTTTCATTTTCACCTACTGAACTGGAATATGTGTCGTAGAATAAATACAAAACAAGTACGTTTTCCAAACTATAGACTACAACACTCTTCTAGACGCGTGTTTCACCAGCCAAGTTGACGTTTTCAGGAGATGCATTTTACCATTTTACATACATATTGGCATGTTTTCATGTATGTTCTTTTTTGGGTAAATGTTGAGATTGAAAATTATCTGCGATTATTTTTTGTAAAACTGCTGTGCGCATGCGCTTCAACAAATTCATAATAGAGGTATTTATTCAGTAAATCTATTCTAATAATTCAGTTGCTGATGTCACCAACTTGGTGTTTGGAAGTAATACCAGTTTTAATCTTCAGTCATTCCCAATCAAACATTTCCATGTGAATCAAGACCTTCATATATGGTTTTTATAATCAAATTTGTTGTTCTACTGAGGAATATAAAAACCCAGTCTCCGTGTCTCATGGTATGGTACTTTTTACGTTCGACATCATAATTTCCATAATAAATGAATAGTATCGTTACAACGAGTTACCATTTCACATCAGCCTATTGCACCTCTCATTACGAAAATACGTTTTAAAACTCCTTTGACTTTTCAGTATGGTTAATTATGATTCTTTTTCGCACATTACGGTGTCAAAAATCATTTATTTGCGTGGTCAACAGAAGAAAGCCTTTCTGGGTGACATACTGCTCCTATTCAGTATACACTCAGCAGTTATGAATTCAAAAGAATTTGAAAATTGGACATTTCCGAATGTCGAGAACAACATTCGTCTCTATCATTCCAAAGGAAGTCCGTTCAGCCGCAGTCTCAATAACGTTGATATTTCATATAAATATCCAAATTTGAAAGATCTACCTATATTGAACTAAAGTATAAAACTGAAAAGAATACCATTGAACAAAAAAACAGTGTACGAACTAATGTTTATTTACATCAACTTTATTAACTTTCAGAACTAATTCAGATCTCAATGAACTAACTGATATGACGCCTTTCGTGTACTTTCAAAGTATCATTTCGAGTGAAAGATTTCAAACAGACTTTACACTGAAATGGTTGTTCTCCAGTATGACTTCTTTCGTGACCTTTCAGGTGAGTACTTTGAGTGAAAGATTTTGAGCATATTGTGCACCTAAATGGTTTTTTTCCAGTATGAATCCGTTCGTGAACCTTCAAATTACTATTGTGAGTGAAACATTTCAAACATGTTTTACACTGAAACGGTTTTTCTCCTGTATGAATTCGTTCATGATTTTTCAATAAGATACCACGCGTGAATGACTTCGAACATATTTTGCATTGAAACGGCTTTTCTCCTGTATGACTTTGTTCGTGAACCTTCAAACTACGAGTATAAGCAAAATATTTCAAACAAAATTTACACTGAAATGGTTTATCTCTGGTATGACTTCTTTCATGATCTAACAAATAACCGAGTCGATCGAAAGATTTCGAACAGACTTTACATTGGAATGACCTGTTTCCACTATGACTGTCTTCGTTAACTTCCAAATTATGACACTGAATGGAAAATTTTGAACACATACGGCTTTGCAACGAACTTGCTTCAGTATATCTATGCCCCTGAACTTTCAAGACATCACTATGCAGCAACTTGACATCTTGATTCATGTCGCTATTGCGAATATCGTCCGTCACGTTATCCTTGTACACAATTTCCGTTTTGATATCTTGGTAGACAAGGTCGATTTCATCATCACGTTCATTGATGTCCTTATCATAGTGATAATCCGTAAATAACGGATCGGTAACTTGCAGCCACTCAATATCTGGAGTCATATCGTCATTGCGAATATCGTCTGTCACGTTATCTTCATACACAATCTCTGTTTTGATATTTACGTAGACAAGCTCGGTTACATCACTTTCAATTTTCATCCGTTCATCAATGTCCATATCATCGTGGTAATCCATAGAGTAAGGATTAGCAACTTCCACAAACTTGAATTCTGGAGCCATATCGTCATGGCGAATCCCATTGGCCACGTCATCCCCATACACAATTTCTTTTTTGATATCTTCGTAGAAAATGTCTATCTTATCATGTTCAATTCTTATCTGTTTATCAATCTTGCACATATCATCATGGTTATTCGGATCGGTAACTCGCAGCAACTCAACACCTTCAGTCATGTCACTTTTAATATCCTTGGTCACGTTATCTTCATCCCCGATCTCCGTTTTGATATCTTCGTAGTTGAGCTCGATTTCATCATCATGTTTGATTTTCATCTTTTCATCAATATTGTCCATATCATCTTGGAAATCCTCAGAGTACAAGTCAGTATTAGAACCTTCAAATGTTTCAAATTCGTGTGGTTCAACTTTCACTAAGTTCAATTCGGAAGTGACTTTATCAGAAACAAAATAATTATTTTTTCCAATCGAGATTCCGAACTCACTGTTTTCCATTTTCAAAGTCGATCAACTAGAACTTTTCTGCATATACTGCATATATAAACCAGTATAACGATTACAATGTTCAATTAGAACTGACCTCACTCTGAAATGACTTTCTATTTATATGAAATCTAAATGAATGTAATTGGTCATTATGGCATACCTGTTTTTAGAAACGGGTTTATTTACTTACAATAGAATAAATATAATTTGAGTATTTCCAAATTGATTTATGGTCACTCATTGACACATGATGGTCCTCTTACAATTATTGTAAATGAAATAAGTAGTAAGTAAATTCCACTTTATAACTACAGTACACGTCACAAAAGCAATTACTCTTCTATACTAACACCGGAAAAAAGCATCTGCAAAGAAGTTATGTCTACTTGTGACCTAAATTATATAGCTTGATTCCCAGTATATTTGAGGTAAATGAATATTACTATTATTGAATCAGAGAGTACCACAGGTATTAGTAGAACAAACAGGAAGTTGAACAATATAAAATAAGTAAAATCAATTTGTTATGTTGAAGGATGTCATTGAAAAAGAAATAATAACTTGTTCTTTGCTTATAATCGAACAAGTGTTGAGATGATGAATCACATATTTTGCTTTATGATGAAAGGTAGCCACCAATTTGGTAAATTTCTGTTATCAATTCAGGAGGTTTTTTGTATTTGGATTCACAAGTTCAGGGCAGTATGGCAAGTCTTTGTGCGAACCTTATAGATGTTTAGGAAACTCCAGATCAACTTCAAGCACATATCCCACGTCGCTCTCATCGGGTATTGATGAGACGTCAATATTGGTATCGCACCATTCAAACCCATCACGTGACAAATAATGAGACATCGCCACCCATACTGCTTGTTTACGTGGAAATACATGAGGTATGTGTCAGGATATGAAGGGTCATAATTATTCAAATATAATAAGAAAATATTAACAGCAAATAGTTGTTGGTCCACAGATGGATCACAAAAACATCTTCCGGTTCTGGTGCAGGTATTTTTGGTTGCAGACCCAGGACAGACATATCTACCTGCCTAGGAACAAAAAAAATCTCGGACAGTCAAGCGGCGTTGGAAGCTCTTGGCTCCTACCGAGCAACGTCTAAATTGGTAGCAAATTGCCGAAAACGACTCTCCTCGATAGGANGCGGCGTTGGAAGCTCTTGGCTCCTACCGAGCAACGTCTAAATTGGTAGCAAATTGCCGAAAACGCTTTTTTCAACAAATGTCTGGACTGAAAATTTTCTGCAATTATGGTTTATGAAATTGTCTGTCGACTGCATTCCTTTTAAAAAAAATCATAATGTTAGAAATTATTTATTATTTCCATTCTGATAATTCAGAAAAAAAATTATTGGTTATTCACTTTGCAACGTTGGAACGCTTTCCTAGCTAGTATTTCATTTTCTGATGTCGCCAACTTGGTTAGTGAAACGCGCTTCAACGGCAGTGAAAGTAATACCAGCTATAAATTTTTGCTATTCTTCAACTGACCTTTCCAAGTACTGTTCGCAAACAATGGCAATTTCAAGAAATTAAGTACACTATTCAACGTGTATCTTGGCATCTCTTCATCAATGCATTAATTTGATAAGCTAATACGGAATTTTATATTGATAATCCAATCTACGATCTCCACATTCTTCTACCAATTTTCATGAAATTTGCGACTCTTCGAATTCCCATAGTAGCCTATTGCAACTCTCATTATATAAATATCTTATAAATCTGAACAATTTCAGTGATACATACCATTTTGGGCTTAGTTTGACGAATTCCGGTAACCACCGTTTGGTTAACGGTAACACAAATTTTATCAGATATTTTTCAATAATATAAAAATTTTCAAAGTACTATTTGAATGTAGAAAGGAAAATTCAAAATTAAACTGAAATAAATATAATTGATTCAAAAGAACAGCCTAAGAACGAGTGTTTGATAACAAAAACTCAATTAACTCTTAGAAACAATATAGATTTCAATGATCTAACAACTTAAGGTTGGTAAGAGTCTTTTCGTGAGCTTTTAGAGTACAACTTCGTGTGAAAGATTTTGAACAAACTGTACACAGAAATAGCTTCTCCCCTGTACGACTCTTTTCATAAAATTTCAAACTTCTGGTACGAGTGAAATATTTCAAACAGAATTTACACTGAAATGATTGTTCTCCAGCATGCCTTCTCTCAAATGACTACTTTGAGCGAAAGACTTTGAACAGATTGTGCATTGAAATGATTTCTCTCGTGTATGACTTCGTTCGTGAACTCTCAAATGAGGTTTTTAAGCGAAAGATTTTGAATAGATTGTGCACTGAAATGGTTTTTCTCCAGTATGACTTCGTTCATGAGTTTTCAATATATCACCTCGGGTAAAAGCTTTTGAACATATTCTACACCGAAATGGTTTTTCTCCCGTATGACTACGTTCGTGAATTTTTAAATTACCTGTATGAGCAAAAGATTTCAAACAGATTATACATTGAAATGGTTTCTTTCCAGTATGACTTCTTTATGACTCCTTTTGCGAACTGTAAGAGCACTATTTCGAGTGAAAGATTTTGAACAGATTGCGCATTGAAATGGTTTTTCTCCAGAATGTCTCCTTTCGTGAACTGTCAAATTACTAGTATTAATAAATGATTTCAAACATACTTCACACTGAAATGGTCGTTCTCCAGCATGAGTTCGTTCGTGAACTCTCAAATGATGTATTCGAGCGAAAAACTTTGAACAGACTGTACACCCAAATGGTTTCTCTCCAGAATGACTCCTTTCGTGAACTTTCAAACCACTAGTATTCGTAAAAGGTTTCAAACATACTCCACACTCAAATGGCTTTTCTCCTGTATAACTCCTTTCGTGAACTTTCAAACCACTAGTATTAGTAAAAGATTTCAAACATACTCCACACTCAAATGGTTTCTCTCCTGTATGACTCCTTTCGTGAATTTTCAAATCACTAAGATAAATGAAAGATTTCAAACATATTTTACACTGAAATAGTCGTTCTCCAGTATGAGCTCGTACATGATTTTTCAATGTAATACCTTGCGAGATTTTGAACATATCGTACACTTAAATGGTTTTTCTCCAGTATGGCTTCTTTCGTGAACCTTCAAATTGTCATTATCAGTGAAAAGTTTCAAACATACTTTACACTGATATGGTTTTTCTCCAGTATGACTTCGCTCGTGACGTCTTAAACTACTAGTATGAGCGAAAACTTTCAAACAGATTTCACACTTAAATAAATTTTCTCCAACATGACTTTTTTTATGATGTTCCAAATAGAAATGTCGATTGAAATATTTTGAACAGATTTTTCCCTGCTCTAGAACGTCGAAAACATCACTTTTCAGCAACTTAACATCTGAAGTCATGTCGTCATTGCGAATACCGTCGGTCAAGTCATCCTTATACACAATTTCTTTTTTGATATCTTCGTAGACAATGTCGATTTCATCACCACGTTCAATTTTCATCATCAATGTTGTCCATATTATCGTGGCAATTGTGGTGGTTCGTGTTGTGCGGCACTAGACTGTACCGTGCTCCGGACTATAAGGCACCAATGTGGACGATGGGAAAGGGCGAAGAGTGCGGGAGGTAAGCGAACGGGTAGACACCGGGGAGTCCTCGGTTAGCTCTTGACTGAGTAGGACATGTTAGTTAGGAGAACGCATGTTAGTTTTAGTTTATATAGTGACAACCACATATTTTGTTTGTGAGGGTGGTAACCCATCTATTAAAAGTGTATTTATGTTCACGAGTTGCATTAAACATTAAAAATCGCACCGTCTTTGTCACTAAAGCTCTGAACCACATTTCATCCCTGAGTCTCATCGAACCGCGGCATAAGTGACCCCCAACTAGGGCAGAGCTAGTGATTAGGAAAGCGGTGGCGAAAATATTTAAGTGAATCATCGAAAAATCTGAATTATACAGTGGCCTGTTCAGAATTATGGAATAAAAGCAGGAAGTTCCCAGACATCCAGGCATTTGATTCTTAAAGGAGTAGCAGCAAGTGGAACGTTACAACGTAGGAGAGAGGGAGAGAAACGCAGACGAAGCAAACCAGCGTGCGACGAATCGACAACAGGTGACTCGGTGAAGTGCTCAGTCGGTAAGACGTTTCGATTTTGAACCTTAAATCAATTTGCAATTAAGTTGCTATTGCAGTGCGTAGCGAATAAATGTAAATTCCTGGAATTCGCAAACGACCCAAACAAAAAACAAGTATTACATTGTGATTTCTTTTTATGTAGGAAAGGAAATAACAGCAACTGTATTACCACATGATATTTTGAATATTTTGTTGACAGGCTCATTTTACGAATTTTGTGTTAAAATATGAGTTCGAAACGAAACAGAAAGGATAGGAACAAATTAGAATTAGATAGTTCATTTACAAATTCTAATGAGATGGAAGATAAATTGAATAGGTTAATGACAGGGATGGTCGCCTTACAAGAATCGGTTGAAAAATTGACGATTAATGTTGATCACATCGAAAAACGTACTAGGGAACTTGAAAAAATTGCAGTACCTTCTTCCGTCGCAAATAATCCGCCGGAGTTTTCAAGTGTTGATTCTCGTCAAACGGAAATTCAGATAGCTACGGTAAAAGATAGGAATTATATATCGAACTGGAAAGAATTGGGGGGTAACAATCTGGTTTTTTACCAAAATACAAAGTTTCATCCTATGGCATTTCTGAAAAAATTGAATAAAATCTTTATCGAAGCGGGGGTTCCGGACGATTGTAAATTGGGTTTAGCAGTGACGTGCTTGAGGGGTGCCGCGGCAGATTGGATGGCAATAAAAGAAAACAGTTTCAATACATTTCAAGATTTTACTACTGCTTTCACGGATCGCTTCTGGAGCGTAGATAAGCAGAGGGATTTAGTTTTAGACTTACATTATGGCAGATACGAATCAGGCAGTAGATCTGATTATTTTCTGAATTTAATTAGTCAAGCAAGCTTTCTTACGGAAAAAATTACTACAGCTAAATTGATCGAAATAATTGCCAAGCATTTTTCGCCAGATATTCAGAGGGGCATTATTACAAACGGTTTCGCGACAATAGATGATGTTGAATCTTTTTTACAGAAAATCGATGACACCTACAAGGTCGATCCATCCGATAATTCTAACAGAAATCCGCGAAGAAACAATAATAATTACAGGGAGGCGGCTATTACTAGAAATAATGCAAGTTCAGCAAATCATAGTCGTTATCAAAATGAGCATCGTGACGAATCGAGGGGGGAACAAGCCAGAATGAGTTATATAACGGTTTTCAATCGGGACACCGATGAATTATTGACTGACTCAGATGAGGATCTGGAAGAAAATGAAATGGTGGCCCCTACGATTATCATGTCAGTGGGCAACAAAAATATCGAAGTATTGTTAGATAGCGGGTCAGAGGTGTGCGCTATATCTGAAAGTTTTTATTTTAGTTTGAAAGGGGGATCGGAGGACATTCCTGTCCTACCGGTCACGAACGTAACCATAGCCGTAGCTGTGGGGGGTAAAACACAACGGGTGAAAAATCAAATTTTGCTACCAGTATCTATTTCGGGACATGAAATGGATGTGACATGCTTAGTCGTTCCGTTTCTAAATTGTAATGTGATCTTTGGAGCTAATTGGCTATATAAGCACAAAACTATAATCGATTTTGAAAAATCACAGCTACGTTTCCACGTGGACAATCAAAGTATCTTAACGAATATTGATTTCAAGGTCAACGGGGCAGGAATACATATAAACTTGTGTAAGAATTTGTCAGACGGGGCGGAAATATCGTCTAATACGGAAAATGGAACAGTCAAAGCAAATAAACATAAATACTCGCTTCACGACTTGCGAAAAGCAGCCGATGATGCCATGACTGATGATTCTCATAAAGAAAAACTATTTACAATTTTAAAACAAAATCGCAATGTTTTTTCAGAATGTCCTGGACGCGTTAACTGTTATACGCACGAAATTGAATTGAATGATTATGAAGCATTCAATGCGGCCACATATCCTATTCCATTTAAATATAGGGGGGAAGTCACAAACCAAATAAGGGAAATGATAGCGTGGGACGTAATTCAGAAGGAAAAAACCGAATATATTTCACCTTTGGTATGCGTCACAAAAAAAGATGGCAGCGTACGGGTATGTCTAGATGCTCGTTGGTTGAATTCAAAAATGAAAAAGAATTTTATCAACCCACCTAATCCTAATGAACTTTTATTTAGTTTCAAAAAAGGACAAGTGCTGAGTACCATTGATTTAACTGCAGCCTACTGGCAAATTCCAATCGCCAAGGAACATACCAAATTTATCGGGTTTATTTATGAAGGGGAATCATACACCTTCAAAAGGTTACCCTTTGGTCTGAGTACGTCTATGGCATCGCTTATAACATGCTTGAAATCAGTTCTGGGGGGTGAATGCGAGAAAAGCAGTTGCGTCTATGTAGACGACCTACTAATTTTTTCAAACAATATCGATGACCATTTCCACCATTTGGATAAAATATTCAAGAAGTTAAATTCGGCCGGGCTCACAGTTAAGTTAAGAAAATCCCAGTTTGTTCGTCGACAGGTTACATTTTTGGGACATATCATATCATCTGAGGGGGTGCAAATTGACCCCAAGAGAATTGAATGTATTGATAATTTTCCCACGCCCCGTAACATTAAGGAGTTGAGAGGATTTTTAGGATTAGTTAATTATGAGCAGCGTTTTTGCAACAAGTATGCGAATCTTAGCGTTCCATTATTGAAATTACTGAAAAAAGGAACACAGTGGTGTTGGGGGCAAGAACAAAAACATGCCTTTCTGGCCATCAAGAAAGCGTACTTACAATCGACGGTAGTAGCTCACCCCGATTTCAACCGCACCTTTCATATTCAATGCGACAGCTCAGATTATGCAGTGGGGGGTTGTCTTTTCCAGGTTGCAGAAAGTGGGGAGAGACAAGTGGTCGCATATACTAGCTGCACATTAAAGGGAAGTCAGCTTGTGTATACGGTAACTGAAAAGGAAGCTCTGGCTATTATACATTGTTTACGCCAGTGGCGTACCCTAATTTTAGGTAGGGATTTGGTGATACTTTCAGACCATAAGTCTTTAAGCTTTTTATTAACGTGCAAACTCCGTTCAGCCAGGTTATCTCGCTGGATAATGTTTATACAAGAGTTCGATTTCAGAGTGGAACACTGTAAAGGTTCAGAAAACATCACAGCTGATATATTATCACGTTTCCCAGTTAAGGGTGAGATAGACATCCGGCCTGAGAAAACTGAAAATGTACATATATCTTTGATTAAATTGGCAGATCTCTCCAGTTTGAAAAAACAATTCAAAAATCTTAGAGCGGATCAACTAGGAGAGACATGGATCAAGGAGCGAATCGAGTTTTTGGAAAAAATGAGAAATGAAGTTAGGGTTCTTTCGGAATCGGAAGGTAAGATTTACCAGTGGTTCGTTGTGCATGAAGGGTTGTTATTCAAAAGGGGGGATAATAAATGTCCAGGGTTCAAGCTTTGTGTTCCGCAAATACAGGTCAAGGAACTTGTGTTGGCCCATCATGAAAGTATGGGGCATTTCGGCAAGGAGAAAACGTATCTTCATATGCGTCAGAAGTTTTTCTGGCCAAAAATGCAGAAAATGGTGCGCCACATTGTCGCCGCTTGCGACTTATGTCAAAAGGCTAAGTGTTCTCCTAAGAGTCAGGGTTGGATGAACTCTATTCTGGTCACGAAACCGGGGGAATTAGTATGTTTGGATCTGATCGGGCCTCTACCGCAAGGGAGGGGGCAAACCACCCAACTCCTGGTGGTCGTGGATGCTTTCTCCAAATTTACGAAATTATATGCCCTGCGAAGAGCAACCACTTGTTCCATTTTGCATAGACTCGAAAATGATTATTTTCCAAATGTTCAAAAACCGACATGTATTTTGTCCGATAATGCCACACAATTCACGAGTACGAAGTGGCACAATAAATTGAACGGCCTAGGCATCAAAACTAAATTGATATCAGTGTATTTCCCTCAGGGAAATATAACGGAAAGGTATAACAAAGAAATCGGGCGGCTATTACGTTCATATTGTCACGAAAAGCACACAAAATGGCCGAATATGTTGGGGTTTGTAGAGAATTGCCTTAACAACGTTCTCAACTCGAGTACCGGTTTTACGGCCAATTATTTGCAATTCGGTACCGTACAGCCGAATCCTATTGCCGAGTATTTAAATTTTCCAACCGAATCTGAGTCCAACCAACCTCTCGGAAGAATTTGGGAGCTGGCCGCTTCTAAGTTAAAGACTAAGGCCGAAAGGCGTGCTGAAAAAGCTAATCGGAGGGTCAAACCTACATTTTTCAAGGCGGGAGACAAGGTCCTAGTCAGAACACATTATAAATCCTCGGCGGAGGACAAAACCATCAAAAAGTTTTTTCTATTATATGAAGGACCTTTCAAGGTGATTCGACAAGCGGGTCCAAATTCTTATATTATTGGCGACGGAGAAGGTACGGAGTTGTCGAAGCAAAATGTTATTCATCTAAAACTGTATAAGACCATCCCGGTCCAATCTTAGATGCTAAGACTGATATAGATATACTTTAATTGTTTCTTTGTTTCTTTATTTTATTGAGTTAGGGGTAACCTAAATACTTATGTAAAAATTTGGTATTTAGTTAGGGGGGTGATGTGGTGGTTCGTGTTGTGCGGCACTAGACTGTACCGTGCTCCGGACTATAAGGCACCAATGTGGACGATGGGAAAGGGCGAAGAGTGCGGGAGGTAAGCGAACGGGTAGACACCGGGGAGTCCTCG
>WOGL01000164.1:0-17974 GCA_015342145.1 Leptinotarsa rubiginosa | reverse complement strand
CAAGAAGCGGGAATAGGGGCGTGACGTCACCACCCTACCACATTCGATTTTTATAATTAATTACGGGAAAACTACGGTACTTAGAGAGATGAAACAAAGTGCACTGTTTTTCAATTCAAAATTTCTATCAAGTGAACTATAAACCAAAAATCATGAAACAAGCCCATCGGTTTTCACAAAAATTTGAATTTATATGCAACTTACTTTCTACTTCAAAAATGATAATTTTTCAATCAATGAACTCAAGTTTTCAGACAGTTTTTTGAGAATAATTGAAAAAGTAAGTATTCTTGGTGAAATTTAGTACATAAAAAAAAACAGAAAAATAGGTTGTTGGATGTTGGTTCTTCTTATTCGTCAAACACCAAAATTGAAATTTGCAACATGAAGTAACTAAAATACAATACAATTTCGAGGTAAACTCATAAACTTGAAATGAAAGGAGCATTTTTGTAATTTTGCCAAAATTACATTTTCTTCAAAATAACTTAAAAATTATTGATACGCAAAATATGGCTGTCATGTGTACATCGATTCTACAATCAAGTAATAGTTTTTGAGTTATGTTGAAGCAAAAGCAATTTTTTTTTCAAAATTACAAAAATGTTCTTTTCACTTCTGGCTCATACTTTTTCAAAACTAAGTAGGTACTTCAAATCGGTCAAACTTCTAGAAAATATTACAAGTACATGGATACGTAAAGTGAATTGTGAAGTAGTAACTATTATTTTCTTGTAGGGATTGATTTTCCCAAATATATCCCAAAAAAAATTGAGAACAACATTATTTCCGTTATTATTCGCTTCGTTTTGATGCTAGGAACTCGTTATTTTTCAAAGGTCTGGACAGTTTTAATAAACTGCCATATAATATAAAAAATGATTCTTTTCTCCGTCTATTCAAGAGGGACTTGGTAACATTCATAACGAAAAACTGAATTAAAGCTAATTTATATAATAATAACTAAGACTTTGTTTTGATTGATAAGTAAATATGTAAACGTGTATCCTATATAGAATATGTGCGATATAGTTTTTTTTTGTGATTTTCTGTTATTTGGTTATAACACACTAATTTATTTTGATTTTTATGTATTATGTTTAGATAAAGTACATTAATTATGATTATATTAGGCTTGCCTATCTGGAAATAAAGTTCTTCTTCTTCTATGAAAAATAAAAATGTTTTTTTCAAACAATTAAAGAAGGGTTTTATGAGTTTAGGGTTTAGTTTGTGTCAAAAATATCTCAAAGATGTTGGAAATGGACATCCTGTATATGTATTCATGTAGACTATCGCATATGACTCGGGACATTTCATTCCTTGGACATATAATAATAATAATAATAGTTTTTATTGATAGGTAAGAACAAAAATACAATGTATGGAATACAATATATACAATCCACCATATGTTAAACGAAATACAGCGAGGCGAAAATTTTTAAGTGAATTTTGGGATTTTGAAAACGGAAAAGATTGTTTCCCGAAAACGTCGACCACTAAAATTTTATTTTTTCAATTGATTTTGTCAATTTGTAGGGAAAATAAATATGACAGGTTACTGACTAATTGGACTCTTCAGTGGTTTATATTACACTGTAACTATTGAATTCTTCACAAAAAAATTTATTTCCAAAATTTTCCTTTGATAATGAATAAAATTGACTTCAATATACATATATAAATATAAAAACATGCTCGGCCTAAGTCAAGCCAAGCTTTAAACTGATTCACAAGAAACTAATATGACATTCATGATTTAACTGGGCCTTCAAGACCATTCTATAGAACGGTTAGGTGGGTAATCTAGTGAACTCGCATCGCGAGTAAACCTAGAAAGTCCGAAAAAAAGGCAAGAGCAAAAGGAGGGAGTCCTACAAGTGCTGCACATTCGGTGGTGTAGCTCCATCTCTAGGTGCAGCTTAGTATTGAAATTTTAATATCGATTGACCCTATCCCTATGCCTATGATGTATTTGAAGAGTGCATTTAATTTAGCAATGATCAAAAGGGATTGTGTCGAAAAATAAAATATTTGGACCCTGCTTCGAAACTGGGTTTGAAACTCTTCCAAAGTCAATAAAAATGACTTTCAGTAATAACCATAATAATTTATATGTTTACAAACTAACATCCCTCCAATTTTCTTTCAATGTGATTTGATATACTTATAATAAATAATATATTAATTTTCAAAAGTCAATTTGATTTAATTTCATAAAGAAAGTTGAGGTTTTTCAGACCTTAGGTGCTATTACATAACAATTATAAATATCTGTAAATTAGCTGTCACTCTAAATTATGTACTAAAAACAGTTATAGATATCTATTATCAGTTATCGCAAACTAAGAAATCAGTTAGATGTTTAGATGAGGAAACATGGAAGTAGCTGTAGAACGCCTTTTAAGTAGTTACTTTCAATTATGAAAAATACCTGAATTATTATTTACTTTCCAATTTTAATCAGCATTCTGTCTTGAAAAAAAAAGCTTTTTGGCTTCAACTTTTCATCTTCATACAAAATTTTCAGGAAAACTTCCAAAAGAACGAAGAAAGCAATTAATTTCAAAGTAAACTATTACAAAGACGTAGATAATGCATAGAAGTTACTTTCATATACAAACTGGTAGAAAAAGCCCTCCCAAAACAACTACTTTCATTTGAACATTGAATTACACTAAAGAAAAATAAATTTGATACAACTACTCATATGATAATCACTTTTTCTTTTTCAGTTTGTACTCCAAACATTATTTATGGAATTGAATCAGATATAATCCATAGGAATGCCACAAAATAAATAATATGAAAGAGTTATGTTATAAAACTTCACTTACATCTCTCCTTAAAATATACTTCTTTCAGTTCAAACAACAAGCTGTATTATTTTAAAGTATTCTTCAAACTGGATCTTTCAACAATTTAAATGAAGCATATTAGCTTATTAATGAAAATAATTAGCAAAAATATCACTTTTGATAGAATAACTACACTCAATATTGACAAGGTATAAAGATTGGATATGCACTATGTTTTCCCCACGAACAAAAATACTTCAAAATGAATTGGACATTTTAAATAATTAAATGATTGAAAAGAAAGGTACATTTTTCACACAACAAGATTATTATCACACATATAAACTGAAATAAGTCAGAGTAAACTTCTCGAGGTGCTGATAAAATTCCAAGTGAAATCATGGGTTGAATCGAGCAGAAACTATGAAAGTTATTGATTTCAGTTTCGAACTTGCATTCTGTACTTTTTAGCTCGTTAGTTAATAGAATGAAATAATTATTAATGAGTTCAAAGTTTAGATCACTTCAATAAATACTGTTATCATATCTTACGAGATTTCCCTCGTTTAGACTATAACATGATCCATTTTTTGCATATGAACACACTAGTTTGAAGACAATTTATGAAACATCAACCACAATTAACACACTACAAGTGACTACTAATATTATTGGATTTTCATTTACAAGACACTAAAACTAATGCTTCGAGTTTTTGAAGAAAATATACTCATGCAGCAACAAAAACAACAATATCGATTGTTTGTTCCCCTTTTGGATCGTCGAGATGTAAATAAATGAACTAAGTACTCACTGACACATCATACGACACATTATCAACAAAAACAAGACGCCATTGTAAGAGACAAGTTAATAAATTATGAACCTTGAGAAGGGCCCATAAGCCTTCCCTCCAATAGCAGCAATAGTGGTTTTCTGACTCCCTTGTAAGTTTAAACACCTTTCCGGGTATTTCATGGCCACTCTCATGGGCATTTAAATAATAAAGGTTATTGTACCGTAATAGTGCTACGAGTAACTTACATATGATTCTCATTATTGCTAAGGTAATAGTTTGCCATATCCAAGGAAGACCCCTAAGGGGCCGTACCACTCACTGAAATCACACGCCGTGTTTATCAAATAGGTCTCTTTTTATGCACCTCCACAAACCGCGAGCACGGTAGACTGACAACAGTGACAACCTCATCGGGTAGTTCCTTTTCGCTCTCTAACACATGGAGCATGCGCTTTTACGCTCAAACAGCCCGCCAGAATGATTAGCAGTGGTGGCGACTAGATAAAAGTTCAGGAATTTCAATCCTCCAAAATAATTAACTTCCTAAGGCACAGAAAGATCTTTCTCATCCTCGTTGATGCTTAGATGTACTGAATATGAGTTTTTGTTAACATCAAGTTAATGCAAACGTCTATAACGTCTATATGGTGTAAAAATCACAATGTAATGGAACATAATTTACACAAACGCATACAATAAGCATACTCATATAGCCAAACATAGCTATTATATTTTTGCCAATGAATAATTGTTTTCTATGAAATCAGTAAAACTTTACGTCAAATATTTTAACCGAGAATACAAAACTCAACTACCTACACTTCTGAATGAATCAGTGAATATATTTAATGCCTTACGATATGCTTGTATTGAATGCTTCATCGGTGCTTCTTGAATATTATTTTGCTTGTATTTTTCAATTCGTCTGACATATTATTGAATAATTTATCATTTTATAGTATGAAGTGTAATTCACGATCATGATCGTTACTAATTTCATAAACTACCTTACAGTGCTTTCAGAAATCCCAAAATATTTGGGAAAACATTTTTCAAATTTTATTTTCACTTACGAGTAATTTACCTACACATGGAATATCCAAAGTGGTGGCCCTCATTGTGTTCTATACTGATTTTATACTTTGATATATTCTCTGAGGATATAGGCCTGTTTTGGTTCTCTACCCGGACTGTTCCTGACAGTCAGAAAACAGTCATCCAACTGAATACTGAGCATGTTGTCGCGTAAACCTTTTCAGTCCACAGCTGACTTACTGATTTTGGACGGTTCGGAACAGTACAAACTTAGAACCAAAACAAACCTTATATTACCTTTGAGTGACACATAACACATATGACTTTTGACACAGAATGGTGAACAATTATTCTGTGTTTTTGATTAGATGACTTACATAATTCTGACACTTCTGACACTTCACTTAAATTTTTTCACGTGATTCGACGATTTTTTGTCAAATTTTCGGATTTCAAGATATTTGAGGTGATAAGGTTTCAAATTAACATTCTGCTTCAAAAATATGTGTTGTTTGTTATTTTGATTTGATTCAAATCGCACGTATCTTCAATACTAATACCAAAACCACGTAGGTGATTAATTTTTCCATATAGAGAAAATATTTTATTTCAATGTGATATGGTAATTAGAGAATTATGCATTTTCATTCAATTTGAACATCTCTCAAGACCTGGGTTCAAGCATATTCATCTGCATTCCTTATTGTTTCTGTGGATGTAGTAAACACTTCAACAGTTGTATTTTTTCAGCACTTTTCCTTTCTCGTCAACCACTTTTTCAAGAGTGCATGATCCACAAACAATACACGGAACTAAAATAATCACAATATTTCCATCCACAAGTATATTTGTATTTGAATTTCAATCCAGTAATTTTCATTACCTCTTATGAAATATATTCAAAATTCGCTCTCACAAAATTTGGAAAGGACCAAAGAAGTAACACGGGTACTGAAACATGGAATGGTGTCGTTGATGGGAAAATTACTCTGAACAAGGACGGTTGCTGACAGAAGAGAAAATATCAAAATTAAAAGTAACAAGGAGAAAAATACGCAAATTCTGAGTATTATCAGTATTTTCGCACATTTGTTGCACTTTCTGAGTTTTGCGGTTTTTACGCATTTTACACTCCGGCCTTTTTCTGAACAGATCAGTTTTGCTTCAGAATGCATCAGGCTTACCATTCAGAGTCAAATTTGTGTGAAACAAACAATCCACACAGATCAACAAAACAAAATCTTCTGTTATTTTAAGCCAGAAAATTAAACAAAACAGTAACACAAATGTAATTTGTTGCATTGCCTTTGATACTGTGTGCCCCAGTTTCACACAAAACGTCAAGCCCAAAAACCTGCAGACCACGGCTAATGAAACAGAAAACAAGAAATATTTTGCTATAAAGCGGCAGTGAAAACCTACACACCATGCATGATTATTTGATATATTAGTTTATTTTTTTGTTACTTTGTTCATTGAATTACATTCCGTAAAATTATAGGTATAGAATGTATGTTTCGCATTTTTAAATCTGTTTTCGCGGTTTTTAGACGTTAACCTCTCTCAAAACAACTTTATTGAATTGGCAATACTGGCAGTGACTACTGATTGTATTATTGACTAGTGACAGTGACACTAGTGACAGTAGGTGTAACTCGAAGTTTATTAGAAAATTGCATTGTGTAATTTATGTTTCTGATTTTCAAATAGTAAAATCAACTAGAAATTGTTTTTTTACGTAAAATGTCCAAAATCAACGACAGAGATAGAGCTCCTAACTACCAAACTTACAAATTAGTTATCGTAGGTGGAGGTGGTGTCGGAAAATCTGCTATAACTTTGCAATTTATTCAGGTGAATTGTTGTTTATGTGTAATTACTCACATTGTTCTCTTCAAATTTGTTTAAAAACTACTATTTTCTTTTATCCGCAATCCTGTAACGGTGTTTTTGATGTCTTTATATGGCAAGCTAAATTCAGTTCATAACCTTGTAAGTAGCCTACACAATAGATATTTTTATTTATTTTTTCAGAGCTATTTTGTGACTGATTATGATCCTACTATTGAAGATTCTTATACTAAACAATGTGTAATAGATGACATACCTGCCAAATTAGATAGTGAGTATTAATAAGAAATTGTTGGTTATTGATTTTATTTTTCTATAAATAAAATTATAAGTTGTGTACTAACACAGACCCTGTTTTGGATAAATTCATTTGATAAAATTCATGGTTATAAATCAATATACTTACCTATTCGTTTCAGTTTTGGATACTGCTGGTCAAGAAGAATTCAGTGCAATGAGAGAACAGTATATGAGATCAGGTGAAGGATTTCTACTAGTATTTTCTGTAACAGAAAGATCAAGTTTTGATGAGATTTATAAGTTTCACAGGCAGATTTTGAGAGTTAAAGACAGAGATGAATTTCCCATGCTTATGGTTGGAAACAAGGTAAATAGAATTTTGCTTGGTACATTTACCTTCATATTAATAATTGTTTTTCAAAAGGTAAATCATTTTGTTTCTAGATTTTTATTTTTATTCACCCTAGCTTTGCTGAAAGTCATTATTAGTACTTCAGATTAAATATAATTTCTTTGTTTGTAGTTATCTTATATTTTTTGTTGGTAATCCCAGTTTCTTATTAATTTTTCTCAACCGGTAATTAAATTTCTTTTTTTAATACTCATATATTCAACTTTTTGACAGCTTCTTTGTTTTGAACCATAGAGTACATAGGCATTCCCATCTTTGAGCACATCTTTTCGTTTAGGAAAGTTTGTTGAAAATATATTTCACATAATGTTGGTGACATTAACACATATCACTCTGATTTTTATGTAGGTTGACCTTGAACATCAAAGAGCAGTTTGGCAAGAGGAAGCTCAACAATTAGCTAGGCAGCTTAAAATACCTTATATAGAATGTAGTGCAAAGATGAGAATGAACGTCGACAATGCTTTTTATGAATTGGTACGAGTTGTTAGAAAATTTCAGCTCTCCGAAAGACCACCTCTGAAACCCAGCTACATCAAAAGGAATAACAAAAAGTGCTGTGTACTTTAATTTATATTTTGGGATTATAGGCTTATACATCACATTTTACTTGAGGGCAATTTTTGTGATTTTTAAGGACACAGAAAAAATACTATTTTTAAGATACATTTTAATTATTTTATGTTTGCATTATTGACTTTCATTGCATGTGCCATCAATTACTTTCAGTTATTTTAACCACTTGTCTTCCATTTTTATATAGGTATTGTCCCACAATTATTTCATAGAATTGGCAGGCTGATTGATATGCTCTTTCATTTACAATGCAAATAAATTTATAATTCATACCTATACCAATATCCATGTGATTTTTTTCATTGGTTTATATTGTTTGAATTGACATATTTTTGCTTTATTGAGAAGAAAATATTTTTAGGAAAGATTAGTTTTTGGGGAAAAAAGCTTTTTGGCTTTCTACTTCTACATGTGAAGAACTTCCAAAGAAAGGAAGGAATAAAATAACTACAATAAAAACTCTTTATGAAGGTATGCAGAGCATGCTGAAAGTTTTCTTTCATATACAAGAAAAAAACCCTCAAAACAATTACTTTCACATGAACATTGTTATTTGATCAATACTTTTTCCTATATTACGTTGTGTAGCTTTCCTATGAGTGATATCTGTTTCAATGTTATAAACTAATATTTGGAGAAAAACTTACTGGGAAAAAGTGATTTTCATGTAATTCAGTATTCCTATGAAAGTATTTGAAATAATTGTATGTGCTGATCTACATATCTTCATATAGAGTTTTTATTGTACTTATTTTCTTACTTTCTTTGGAAGTTTCTCACATTTTTTGTTTAATGATAGAGCATTAGAAAGTAAATTTTCCCACATTATTTTTCTTGATCATCGCAGCTATGTTTAGTAATTGGCTCAGTTGAAGGTTTACTACTCAACAGCCAAGAGAAAACTTTCAATTATTTGGTCCTGTAACCCCAATATTTCATTACTTTTTATCTAAACTTCAAAGTTAGCAAATCTTTAGGCATCACATAATTAGTTATATTTCAAATGAATATTTTTTTAAATGTATATACTTACATATTTGAAAATTTTCTCATTGCAAGAATATCAATTTTATTTTTATATAAATTATATTTTTGTAGATTTTAGAAATATGGTGGCTAATGTTAGTAGCAAACAGAGATTTAAATTTTTGTGTACAGCTCATCTCGAGTTTAATAACTTGACCCAGAACAAAAAAATCATGGTAAATATTTGAGATGAATATGCATGATAAAGTTCTCAAGGAGTGAAAAAACAATTTACAGAAAGGTACACAACTTTTCCAAACTAATTTTGTGAATTCAAAAAGATATTTAGTATTTTTTGACAAAGTTTTATACAAGAACATGTGTATTTATTTTGAATGTTTATATATACATACTGGTATCTATATTATGAATATTTACATATATCAAGACATTTCGTAATTTGAATGATAATATAACTGCTTACTTATGCAAATATGTTATGGACCATAAAAATACCTCAAATTTGTTGAATTTAGGTTATTGATGATGAATACTTAAAATTTTATACTCCTGGTATCATTTCATATTTTACATAAGTCGGCCTTATTTGCTCCATTTTTACATTAAATTTATTTATTCAATCATTCATCGCTTATGTTGACAAGCACAACTAGAAATAATAAATCTAACTCAACACGTTTCCTGCCCTTGTATGGGTTTCGTCAAACGAGTCAAAAATTTTACCCCTCGGGCCAAGGTGCGCAGAGATACTTTTATAAGAGCAGTAATATATCATTAACACTTTTATACTTCCTTATTTATATATGTGATGGAATCGGCCGATACTTGATGAAAATCCATAACGTATTCAAGAAACACTATATTGAGAGATTTTCACCACAGTTTCACAAAAACGGAACAAGTGTTTCGCTATACAATATCTATATACTATAGGCACGCCTGAAGAAGCTAAGTGTTTCTTGATTTCCTTATTTATACTAAAATAATTGCCAAAAAATTTCTTGTCATATAGACCGAGCCAGTGTATTTCAATATTTGATATAGTACTGTGCCAACGCTATCACCATTTTAATTAGAACGTATGAACTATTGTCTACATATTGACACTCAAAAGTTAGTTAATTGTTTATGGTGGTCGCTAGTGAAGTATTATGTATTAAACTTAAAGGCTTCAGTGTTTTTCAAATATAAAAATTGAACCCTAAAAACAGGACTACTGCAAGCTTTAAGCTCGACAGACAGTTTGGAAGATGCGTTAAACTGTCAGTCATATTGACCAATACTGCACTCTGGTCATGAGAAAGTTCCCGGTCAAATTGTCTTCTGTGGGTTGAGCGGAAACTTTTTCTCTGTCAAATAGACCAAGACGGCGGCTAACGTGTTGATACTGTACTAATTTTATTTGATAGACTTGGCAAATATCTCACCTAGTCTTGTCACAATTTACTTTTCCAAGATATTCTTCACTGCCAGATTCAAGTTAGGCAGTTTGATTTAATAACTGAATGGTGTCAATTAATACATTTAAAAATAAATTAAGCTTATATGAATACTAATTGAGAATTTCCTAACATTTTTCAGAAATGAATATTGATTGTCGTACATTTAAGTAAGGAATGTATCCAGAATGTGAGCTTGAAACATAAATATATAATAAATAATGGAAACAATGTTTTACTACTTTAATTGTATTTTTTCCTCTCCTGATAAATACTTTTGCAATTCAAAGACTTCATTTATTTTTTATTAATATTTTATGTGTAGTTTGTGAAATCAGGCATCTTCACATGAATTAGAAATTAGATTTTTTTGGGTGATAATCCATGATTCGGTATAAGTTTATAATCAACATAAATTTATCACTGTTATTATTACATTAATTCATATTCAGTGCACAGAAGATGGTTTCTTAGAATGAAAAAGTCCCATCATGGCATCTTGTAATGCTCGTTTACAAGCTATGTTTGACTGAAATCCACCGGCTCTTTCCTGTTCCGTTTCAGCCCTAACATTATCAAGAAAACCTTTTTCAATAATGTCTGTATCACTAGGAGGTCTTGGTCCATCAGTAATAAATGTAGTAGATTTGTAATGGTACAAAGGGCCATCGTCTGCTGGTACTGGTAAAAAGGATGTTTGGGGTTGCCTTCCAAATTGTATCCCTGTTGAAAACTGAGTGGCCTTCACCACGGGTTTTCTCATTTCTTCTTCTTTCAATTGCTGTACTTGTTGTGCAAAAGTATCAACAATATTTTTGGCATCTGCATTAGAAAACATGAGCTCATCTATAAGAGCTTCTTTTTCTCGTATTTTCTTTTTCTTAGCTTCTAGTTCTTGCGCAAAAATTTCTTTCTTTCGTTCTTCCTCCATTTGTTTCTCAATTTCTAACATCTCTTCCAACTCATATTCATCTCTTCCCAATTTTCCTTTGCTTTTTACTATTTGCTCCCTGTTGTCCCTTTTGTACTGTTCAATTTTCTTATTAGTATTGGCTACATCTATATCATTTGATAAATTATAAATTATGGTTTCGACCTCTTCAAGGTAATTATTGTAATCGGCGAGAGAGTCAAAGTCATCCTCCTTTTTATTATAATCCCGCAACACCCTTTTTCTTATATCTACTTCTTTTTCTACAGTTGCATCTTCAAATAACTGAATTCTGAAATTGTTTCTGCGTAGAGGTATTCTGCATTCTGGACAAGACCCAGCTCCTTTCAAGAATAGAAGATCTACACAACTTTCACATAATCCATGTCCACATACATTCACCATCATTTTCAAAGAAGGATTTTGAAATTTGGACGTCCTGCATCTCGGACAAATGAAATCTTCCATTGTGACCGTTTCAATAGAAAATATTTCAGTAAATAATAATTATTGTGTTTCTTATAGACCTTTTTAATTCATTTCGGCGGCAATAATGATTGTCCTCAATCAAAACATATGACATAACCACAAACTCACACCATAAACCAGAGGTGTATTCTGAGTATTCTGACGTTTAATCGTATTCAAAACCGATTCGTAGTGACGTCATTATTAATAATTTTCGCCAGAATGGAATGATTCAATTCGTGTTAAATGTCAAAAATCAATAATAAAAACAAACTTTTCTATTTTATCTAACTTCAATTATAATCAGATTTGTGCCAATAATGTTTTTGTCAGCAGCACATGTAGTTTTTTCTGTGTTAACTACTATGCGTATTTATCATTGTAACTGTTGTCATGTGTAGTTGAAGTTTATATTGTCACGTTCTGAGTTTTATCTGGTGTTTCCATTATATTAATTTCTCATTAGCATTCTCGAGATTTAAGGAAATTAACGACGTGAGCAATTTATTTATCAACATCAACCGACACTAATGACAAAAAAGCAGAGTGACCAACTCTGGAAAAATACATTTTTCCAGATTTTTATATAATTATCTTATAAAAGCGGTATAAATTAAAAAAAACTATCGTTAGATATAATCAAGTTATACTCAATGTAAACCAAGTAAAATAGTTGAGATTTGTGAGGCAGCAGTTTTTCCATGCGATTTCAAAGTTATCAATTAATACGACACTTACATATTTCATTTGGTTCACATATACCAGTTACCAGTAACTGAGTGAAACGTTTTTTGATTGAAATGTATTATGAAATTCTAAAATTATTATTCTATAATTATATTGACTCACATAGTTAGGATACATTTTTCAAATAAAAATATTTATTTTGAACAATGTCACGTTCTTGATACATTTTTAAAAAACGAAATCTCTTTTAGTTTCATCCGCATTTTTTTTATATCATGTTGTTTCGGTCAGGTTGGAAAGGTTAATTTAATTCGAATTTTGTTTTATAAAAAACATGAGCTTGAAGTAAACCTTCGAGGCGTTTGCTGTCTTCAGAAGCTAGTACATAACAAATTACCATTTTTTAAAGAGCCTTCAGAAACCCCGATAGGTGTCCTTGAAATTCTCTGCAGCTGCAACCTTGTAATTCGTAATGAAGTGAGATATTCATGAAAAGGTACCTTTAAGTTTCAAATCAATAAAACGTCAGCCATCTGTCAAAGTGTGGTAAAAAATCTGGACCTGTTTTTTTATTATTCTTATTCATCTTGAGTTGCGTGTCGTGTGTCTTTGTAATTTGTGCATATCGGAAGTAATTTTCGGTTAAACCAGGTTCCATAGATCTTTCCCTTCTTCTATAGTGAATGTTATAAACTCTAAACTTATCCCCAAAATGGGGGACTCGTTAGAAGGGACGGAGTCGGCTTCCGAAACGCAAAATGTGGCACTTGTCGATTTTACAGCATTCACAAATTTCATTCTTAAAGCAGCAACCGTTCTCCTTCCGGAAGATGATGGTCAAGCGGAACCCACTAATTTGGTAACGGCTCTTGATGATAAAGTCAACCAGGAATATATTAGAAAATTTATAAGTGATCCGCAAGTAACAACTTTGTATATACAACGGAATTCATCAAAAGGTAATGAATGACTCATCTGATTTGCATACCAGTAAATACCTATTTGTAATGAAATAATATAAAAAATCGTTAGATTGTTGGCAGCAGTAACAGCATTGCCGGTGGATGTAAATTGATTTGTCAGATGACGTAATTTGCAGGATTTGTTTAGTTATAAATAAATGTAGTATAAAGACATAGAAAGTTTTTATTCTTGTTTTTCACAATGATCTCCTACCACATAGTAACGGATACATCCATCAATTTCACATTTGACTGTTTGCTCATATTGATTATTCTACTTGTGTTTTCTTTTCTTTTCTTAATCAATTGTCTATAATATTTTTTGGAATTTTAATTTCAGTTTTCAATACCTAGTCACCAACTTTATGTTCACTGATCATATTAATTACTTGTGTTTTCTTATTCAATATTACATTATATTTTTCAATTTGTATCTTTAGTTAATTTAGTTAATCCCTATTCATAAACATTTATTTTTTCTTGGGATAATAAAGACAATATAATAGATGGCTAACAATGAAGTCTTAAAAACATTAAGTAAAGATATAAATAACGCTTAATGTTTATAGTAAGATAGATAGTAAGAAGTCTCGGAGGTGTTCAACAAATATTTCAATCATACATTCCAAATAATCAAGGTAGATAATAAAAAATACATACATACATACACACACGGATACAAACAGGCACACACACAAATTTGGTGGAGGAAAAGTAAATTCAACTATAATTCAAAATCACTTAACGAACTACAACACTAATATAGGAATGTAGGCTTTAAAGGCTGGCGTCATTGTTTTGGTTGGTTTCCGAGTTTTGCCGTGGTCTTCCTTGGTTTCAATCTCCAAACGTTTCAACTGCGGCAGCCATCATCAGTCGCATGGTCGAAGTACTCATCTTGACTTATCAATCAGTTTCAGTTGATACGTCAAGAAGTGTACTTCGACCACGCCACTGAAGATGGCTGCCGCAGTTGCATTTGAAACGTTTGGAGATTGTAACCAAAGAAGATCACGACAAAACCCAGAAATCAACCAGAACCACAACACTAGCTCAGAAGAAAACAATACTAACATCAAATAGTTCAGAAGATTTGTATACAAATCTCTTACCTCTCCCAACAATAAAAGAAAGGAAAATTTATTCTCAGTCCTGTATAGTAGGTTTCTCCTTGTTATTATATAAATTTCGAACAAAATATACTACATGTTGTATTTCATATTCAAATTATGTTCAGATGATGACAGCGATCAGCCACCCGAAGGTGAAGAAGAAAAAGAACCGGTCATGTATTATGTCAGCAATGAGGTCCACTATTCCAACTCCAAAATGTCCAGTCTGGTATGCATCAAAAGAGGTCCAGTTATTGAAGCAGACAAAAGTATTAGAGCTCAGGTTAGACTGGTGAATTTTAGTGAAGGATCACCATATGAAATTTTACATGACTATGTTAGCAGAACTGTCGCTCCATTTTTCAAATCATATGTTAAAGAATCAGGAAGAGCAGACCGGTAAGTATAAGTTGATGAATGGAAACTATTTTTCGAACTCATTGATAAAATTTTTCATAATATTAAATTTGGAGTTTTTTTATAATAATAATAATAATAATTCGACGTTTTTCTACAGAAAGGGTGGAGTTTCAGCATAGTTGTTTTTCAATTACAACACTACATGATTCTTACACAATACCATCACAAATTCAATAATTTGAAAAGAAATTAGATATCTTGAAATGAACACAATAATGATCCTATCGGCAGAATGCATAATATTGATCAAGATTAGTAATTAATATTAAATATGTTAAAAAATATGTTTGAAGTATGTTTTTTCATTAACCAGCTGTCACACTCCTATGAATGACAACCCTCAGAAGTCGAAATTTGTGCGAGCTAAGGACTAACGAAGTCTCACCTTTCAACTTGTGATTTCTAACATGGGTTGGACGATAGCAAGTGAAAATCGATCGTTCAGCCTGCGGCTTGAACTATCGACTCACACATCTGTCAATTGAGAGAGTGAACAAAGCACCCACGTCGAACTTCCCGGCTACTGACCTACCGTAATTAATATTGATAACTATTATAAAAAAAGCGAAACATGTTGTAGCAAAGAGCCTATCAGTGTGAAGACACAAATTTTGAATCCTCTGGAGTCAAACTGAATCGATTTGAGAGATTGCGGGACCATAAATACAGTATGACAGTTTCAATAATGAGGGACTGGCATAACTGCAGCTTCAACTTGGAAGAAAGGACATCTTTATTAGGAAACAGCTGAAGATTTTCAGTCAAGTACGCTTTTGACAAACAAAATTTCTCTATATATACAAGTGTCTAGTTTTCATCTCTGAATAGACTTCTTCAAGCTGCTGAAAAATAATTTAATGAAAATTAAAAAATAAATAGATGACAACTATTTCGATCATGCACAATTTTATTATAATTTAAAAGCCACCAGTAAACAACTGTTTCGGTTTTTTGAACATCATCAGTACCATGCAGGCAATCCTCGATTGAAAATAAGCTGAAAAACCAAGACGAGCACTTTATCAAAATCACTGCATGAAGCAAACTTGAGTATCAGTGATTTTGATAAAGTACTTTTCTAAACAAACACAATTTCCAGTTTTCTCAGGCTAAACCAGAACTGGCGATTTTTCCAAAGAATTTTATATATTTCTTACATTTATATACCTAATTTCCATAGATATGTGGAATATGCTTGGTTACATTATTAAATCTTTCAGTGATGGAGACAAAATGGCTCCAGCGGTGGAAAAAACTATTGCTGAACTGGAAATGGGATTGTTGCACCTTCAACAAAATATTGATATTCCTGAAATTACTTTGCAAGTTCACCCCTATGTTGCTAGCCTAATTAAACAATGTGCTGACGAAGGGAGAAAACCAAAAGTAGCAGATTTTAGCGACAAAGTTGAAGATTCTAATTTCCTGAATCAGTTGCAACATGGCGTGAATAGATGGATCAAAGAAATACAGAAAGTACTACGAGAATGTATATATTCAAAAGAGCAGTTTAAATTTGATTGTCATTGTAGGTTACCAAACTGGATAGGGATCCTTCTTCCGGAACAGCTCTCCAAGAAATCAGTTTCTGGCTCAATTTAGAGAGAGCTCTTCATCGAATTCAGGAAAAACGTGAGAGTATGGAGGTAGCTCTTACTTTGGACATACTGAAACATGGCAAGCGTTTTCATGCTACTGTATCATTTGATACAGACACAGGTCTCAAACAAGCGATAGCTACAGTGAATGACTACAATCCACTGATGAAAGATTTCCCTATCAATGATCTACTGGCAGCAACTGAATTAGAAAGAATCAGAGCGGCAGTACAGCTGATTTTTGCGCACTTACGCAAGGTTAGATCAACTAAGTATCCCATTCAAAGATGCCTAAGACTTGTAGAGGCCATTTCAAGAGATTTGGGAACTCAGTTGTTGAAAGTTCTCGGAACTAGGAGGTTGATGCATATTCCTTTTGATGATTTCGAAAAGGTTATGACCCAATGCTTTGAAGTTTTCTCAATTTGGGAGGACGAGTATGAGAAATTGCAAGCTTTATTGAGGTAATAACTTTCAGTGGTAGCTAGATGACAACTCTGAAATATTTCAATTTGTTTTAGGGATATAATGAAAAAGAAACGTGATGAACACATGAAAATGGTTTGGCGAATATCTCCGCAACATAAGAAGCTACAAAATCGTATGGACCAGATGCGTAAGTTTCGTCGTCAGCATGAGCAATTGCGGACCGTTATAGTACGAGTTTTACGACCAACCATTAGAGAAATAGTAGCACCAATAGAGGGAGAGGACTTAGAACCTCCGAAAGCAACATTTTCATTAGATGCGGCTGATGCGAATGCTATTGAGGTGAGTGCCAACTTATTGGCTAAAAATATTAACTCTGGTTATTCATTAAAGAACTTGTTTACTAGGAGGTCAATTTAGCATATGAGAATGTGAAAGAGGTAGACTGCTTGGATATATCCAAGGAGGGACAAGATGCTTGGGATGCTGCTGTACAAAGATATGAAGAACGGATAGATAGGGTAGAAACAAGAATCACAGCCCATCTTCGTGACCAGCTTGGAACTGCTAAAAATGCAAACGAGATGTTTAGAATCTTCTCGAGATTTAATGCTCTCTTCGTTAGACCACATATAAGAGGGGCCATCAGGGAATATCAGACACATCTGATACAAAGGGTCAAGGATGATATTGAGGCCCTACATGAAAAATTCAAGGTACCAAGTAAGTATGCTTACAACAGAACGTAGAATAAAAAAAGTTTTTCAGGTACAATATCCTCAGAGTAACAGTGCTAAGATCAGTAAAGTTCGTGATCTACCACCCGTTGCCGGTTCTATAGTTTGGGCCAAACAGATTGATCATCAACTAACCACATATCTGAGACGAGTGGAAGATGTTCTTGGTAAGTGGAAAGTTTGCATTTCATTCGTTTAGGAAATTATTACTAATCTTCATTTGAAATAGGACCATCCTAATTTAAATACATTTCTAATATTTGTAAAAAAAAAGATACTTAATGCTAAAATATAAAAATACATCTATAGTGTCACAATTAGTTTTATTAGTAATCTTTATTATAGGATACATCCTAATCTTACAAGACATAATAACTAATTAACAATTTAAATTTCAACAGTGCCAAAAATAATAATAAAATTCAAATCTGTATATAGATAATAATAATACTTAATGAAGATAAACTAAATAAAAAGATAATAATAAAAA